>LBNU01003423.1:3137-38211 GCA_014162995.1 Artemisia annua
CAAACGGTCGTTAAAGGACTAACGGTGCAAATGGACTAACGGAAAAAACTAATGACAGTTAGTCTGAGGGACCATTCATGTTATTTTTTGGCAGCGACAGGGACCATACATGCAACTTTTAAGTTTGAGGGATGGTAGGTGAAATTTTCGTCAAACCACAGGGACCATTCTTGTAATCTACTAAAAATACAATTACAAAAATTTCGATGAAAAACAAACACAAGTACAAAAGAACCGTTCTAACAAAATAATTTTTATAGACGGCATTGCAAAGTGCTTTTGTTGTACGGAGTATATGGCTACATGAAATGACCCAAACTTACATTCTGGTGAAGGCAAAAAAACAATTTTAGTAGAACAAGATTACATCTCCCAAAATAGGATAAATAAAGGCAGTCAATAATATAATTTTAATTTTCCCTTATTTATTCAAAGGAAATGCCCCTAGTCCGTGAATTCTAAAGCCTAGACTCTAAGGGCGCGTTTGGTAGAGAGAATTTCAGGGAATAGAAATGAAGCAGAGAATATAAATTCAGAGAATAGAAATCAGTAGAGAATTTTGTTCAATTCTAATGTTTGGTAACAACATAGACTTGACCCAAGAAATGAAAAAAATTATTTGTTGATTTTTTTTTTAATATTTATTTTTTCTAAATAATAATTCTAAAAATATATTTAAAAACAAATATTTTTTTTATAAATTATATTTTTTTTAATTTATTTTTTTTAAATTTATTTAAAAAAACTTATTTAAAAAAAATTAAAAAAAAATTAATTTATTTTTTTATAAAAATTATTTAAATTTTTTTATTTTTTCTAATAACTATTCTAAAAAAATATATTTTAAAAAATATTTTTTTAATTTATTTATAAAAAACTTATTTTTGAAAAATTTATTTAAAAAAAATTAATTTATTTTTTATAAAAATTATTTAAAAAAAANCTTTCTCTACTGTTGAAGAAATCGAAGCTAAACTTTGCCACTCTCACCTTCGTCGTCAGGTTGCAACATTCATATTGATTTTTTTTTACTTAAACGCAACGTTCTATTGTGATTAAATGAAATGGTGGGTCCCGATTTCCTTGGTATCCGGTTGGTGGTCAGACCACCAAAAATGGTTTTGGAATTCGTGAATCGCGCGTGACTATGTATATTGTGCAAGGGTACTCGCGCGTGAAGTGGGGAGGGAAGGTGAAACCTTCACCTCCTTGCCTACTAGTCTAACAATAGCCCTAACAGAAATCATTAACAGCTAACTTTTCAAAAAAGAAAAATGTTCCTATTTCAACACGACTAACAAATTCATAAATTTTTTTGTAATATGACCAATGTTGAGACTGTTTAAGAAATTACAGAAAATGGTTAGTGGTTATTGGTGGTTTTTGTTTGGAGGTGGTATATTGTCGAAACTTAAATTTGAAAAGCTGGTTGTTGTGAATAAACCTAAGAGTTGTTAGCAAAAACCCTTTATTCAAACATTATGAACACATAGAGACTACGAACACCAATTAATGTTCAAACTGCAATGAAAGTAAGTCTAATGTCAAACATTGTAATTCTATTCAGCATAATCAGTTACTTATGAGCTAATCTATGATTATGTGGGATGTGGGAAAACTGGCAGGTCGGTCTGGTCATGTTTTAGGTGCCAGAAACAATTTCTTTCCAAATATTTTTTGAAAAAGTGGGTCAAAATTTTTTATCACAAAATATCTCAATTCCATTATTAATCAAGTCTTTGCAAAAGAAATATTGGATGTTGAATGCCTTTGAACTTTTTAGAACGCGTTGAATGCCTTCAATTAACATAAGACAATTCGACCCATTCATAAGTAAATGAATAAAAAAATTGTCCACTATAAACTAAGGCCCTAAGGGTGTAAACAAGCTTAACCAAGCCGAACCTAGCCTGCCAAAGCTCGAGCTTTACTTGATTAAATTTATAAAGCTCGAGCGCGAGCCCTGCTCATTTCAAGCCTTATGCTTTTACATCAAGCTCAGCTCGTGACATAGTGGGCCAAAAAGAAATAAAGCTCGATTCGAGGAGCTCGGCTTGTTTATTTATATTATCCTCGAGCTCGGATCGTTTCAAGCCTCACGACCCTTAATATATAAACCAATAAATGAAAATGAAGCGTGTAAGGTTTTGGTAAATAGAAAATTACCCTGCTGATACAAGAATTATATCTGGCTTGAACTTTTGTGCGCACGGTGCAATGACTCCATTGTACACAATCAGCATAGCTATGTCACCAGACAATGCAGGTAGTGGCAAATTAAGTGTTGCTCCTACACCATTCTCACACCCTATATCGTCTATTTTCCCTGCACCAGGGAAGATCCCATCCTAAAACAACATAATAACAATAACACAAATATATTTAGAAACATTAAAAGTACAAAAGTTCAAAGTAAGCCATACTAGAGAATGCATTCACATACGAAATTTAAATGGACCCTTTAAAATAAATAAACTAATGGCCATATGTTTCTTACTTGGCAAGTTGAAAACGAATACGTCTGGGTCATCATAGAACACATCATTTGTGGCATTTCCATGATGAGCATCAAAATCGATAACTAAAACATGCTTCAGTCCATGCACACGCTGTGCATATCGAGCTGCAATAGCTACATTACCAGCAAAACAAGGTCCCATGGGCCCATCTGGAACAGCTTGATGCCCAGGAGGACATGTCAAGGCAAAACCGATTGGAGGGTTCTTAGTGACTTTTGCTGACGTCACCTACAATATCAACAAAAGGATAATGTGATAAATATAACAATATAGCCCAAACCCACCCATACATATGCACTTGAGGTAAAATTACCACATAATCTACCAAGGACAGGCCTGCTCCAGCAGCAACCAATGACTCCTTGAATGTCTGCAGTGTTTACAGCATCCCAATGATCATTTGATAAACTTAATCACCACAAAGGACTAATTAAACAGCTTCACAGTCTAAAACCATATAATTTATAAGTGATTTGGCAGTAGAAATTAATATCGAATTCATTTAACACTTTCCACCTAAGAAATTACTTTGATCTAATTAACGTTTCATTTTGTAAAGTTTTCTTACTGTGTCTCCAGAGCCATCAACACTTTCTTCTGAAACGGTTTCCATTGCCTGTAAAAAAAATATTTTGAATATAGTTAATGAGTCTTTCTTCATGCCGGTTGCAGCACTTTGAATAACATATATTTTTGGACAATGTTCCTTTCTAGCAAAGTTATTACAGTAATTTGTTATAATATTATCTGGATTAGTATGTGCCTAAGTCAGGTCATAACACAAAATCTCAGTGATAAACCAAAAGTGTAGGAACGTAAGTTCATAGTGGATCCAAGTTATGCAACCGTATTATAGCTCCATCTAAAATAGCATACTCTTACTTTGAATGGACATCTTAATATATGTTAAAATATATTTCATAATGTCAAGGATAGAAGTTAAACAGTTAAAGCATAGATAGTAAGACTGAAAAATGATATTAATTATTAAGGAAAAAAAACAAAAAAGTTCATCAGGCAAACAATATGGGTGTGGAATTGTCCCAAGAGTGATAGATAAGTTAAACAGTCATTTGATTCCATAGAATCGCGCCCAGGAGCTCGAGGTCCTAAGCCTTTTGATATTCCACTCAATCAACTGAGCATCTATGCTCTGCTCCATCAGCTTCTCTCATATTACATAAAAGTTATTTTTGGTACAAAAAGAAAAATATAGTAGCATCAATAGTAATTAGAGGTGGTATTCTAGATTTCTAATACAAAATTAATTCATAAACAAGTATTTAGGGGTTGTTTGTATGTGCTCTCTTGATGTGATTATGTGATTATTAGATATCCTGAATCAAGTGAATGCAATCTCCACACGTAAAGTATTATAGCTTAAAAGTCTACACAAGAATATCACCTTCTCAAGAGCAGAATGTACGGCTGCAACATCTTCAAGAGTAGCGGTTTTATAATTTTGAAGTTGAATGATCTCAGATCCTCGAAACTGCAGGCATGTAGATAAAACCATAAACACCAACAGAAACCGAAACACATAGTTTACAATATGTGAAAATAAATTAACACCTTTGGAGTGAGGTGCATCTTCTCAAGAGCATTCAGAAGTGCAGGAAGTCTTGAATTGCATTCCGGATGTTCATCCTATAACAAATAGTAACGGGTAAAAGCTACAAGTATGTATGAACAATTTACTCTTTAAATATCTTATCAATAGAATTACCAAAGTTAAGATGCTGATCATATTGTACAAAACAATATATGGAAACCATGGGTGATATCTTTCGAGAGCTATGGTTTTACCTTTCCATAAGAATAATTTTTTCTCTAAAAGAATTATAAAGTTGGATTTTGGCTAAAAACAAATACATTTTTGGCTTTTATTTTATAAGTTTTAGGCTTAGATAAGCTAATATCATATCATAATAAGCTTAAGGGGGTGTTTGTTTAAGCTTATTTGATTTCGGCTTATATTTCATAAGCTCCACTTATTGTGTGGGCGTTTATTAGTTTAAATGTTGGGGTTAATAATCTAATATACTTGTAATTATTTTATCCTTTCAGTGCCAGGATGATCTATTCAACCGAGAGTAAAGCTTTCAATGCGTATTTAGGTAAGCGGAAATTGAACTAAAACTCAGTTTTATATATTTTGTATTACATAACATTGTTTGTTACTAGCAGTTATCAATGTCGCTCCTGCATCTTCATGCATTGATTTTGAGGTTTGTTTTTTCTTTTTTATTCTCACCAACTAGCTCATAACCCATGTTCAACATGGGCGGTAAAAATGAATAGTTAAAGTTAAAAAAAAGAATATTATGCACATTCAGTTTGTAAAACATAAGAATGTAAACATTATTATTGCACAATTTTAAGAGTATCCGGTTTGAAAGAAAATTGATGATATATTGTTACCAATAAAATCCTGGTTAATAATTACATACAAAAAGTGGTTTGATTAGATACATACATGTAACATAATAATTACAAATCTTTAAGCCCCAATTTAATCACATAAAATATAGAAAACTAACCAACAAATGTGCACGATATTAGTTTCACTCTTGTACAAACGCAATTCACTGTATATGATATAGTAAGTTGATACTTGATAACCTGAAAGTCAAAATTGAGTAACAATAGAACTACTTCAAACCAAATGAATTGCCTTACATAGTCTATGAATGCACCTCCTAAATATATAGTCATTTTGCTTTCTTAAATAATTGGCCTTAAATGATGCATATCAGCCTCATTCAAGCTGAAACTGATCTAGGAAACTTACCTGCAACAACAACACTGTCTTTCAAAAATAATTGGCCTTAAATGATGCATATCAGAAAGATATTTCAAATCACAAGTTTAAATGACTAGTTCATCAAATGATCATCTAATACAATTACAATATCTATTAGCATCATTAAGGACTAAGAAAAGGATGTGGGACTAAGTTCAAATTTGACAGAAACTAAAAGCTCACATTCTAGATTGAAATATCTAAGGTCCATTAAATAAAAGAAGGGCTACAGGAACAGCAAAGCATTTCGGCTAAACGGACAGGGCCGAGCAGGAGAGCACCCTCTAGCCCCATTGTCTCCACTATTGATAGCCAATAAGTACACACTTAAATAAGCAATTCCAAACATCCCGTTCACATTGAATTAAACAATTTCATCCAAATACTCAAAAATGCTTTTAGTTTTGAATAAGGGGTTGTTTGAAATTGTTTATATGTAAATGTCTATTGCTTAAGAAAATGCAGTCACCAACATAAGAGAACAAACTCAAAATCACCCTGATCATGTTTGGACTTAGATACAACTACTTTGAAATACATAATGATAGTCCCAATAGGTATCATGCAACTGGTTTTGGAATAGACTTCGTTCTTACAATGTTGTGAAGAATCACTAATTTTAAAGGTGGTGTCATAAAATTGGAAAACAACAATAAAAAGGAGAAACCATTCATACATTACCTCGCTTAAATCACCTTAAATTTAAAATTTCGCACAAAATGAAATGTCACCTGCTCTAGCCTTGGATCAACATATTTCGTAAAGCCTGATTTAAAACTAGTTGGCCTGTTACATTTTTATGTATGAAGTTACAGTTAATATATATCACCAAATATATGAAACAACATATATTACCTGATTTAAACTTATTGTATTATTATTATTATTCTGACAGAACGTTGCAAAACTACAATTTACAGCTTTTGAGGAGGTAGCGCGATTAGGTTTAGAGCGGGTACGATTCAATATATCATTATAAGTGTGATTTGAATTATCGAGAAACTAGTTTTTAAACTATTTTCTTTATGTTTTTTGCTTTGTTTATTTCGCAATTTTTTCTTTTCTATTTTGTAGCTTGTCGGGTTCATGGTATCTAAAGCAGTCAAAGGCGACTACCAGTGTTTAATGGCTGTAAGTTTTTCTATCATTTATAATGACATTGTTATGTATTATAAACACTAGATTATTTATTAGACCGCGAAATTCACAGGCTTGTGTATAGAAAATGAGTAACTCGTTTGAATAATAAAATTCAGAAGTTGTTGGATTCTGAAACTATGAGTAGACAAATAACAATGAAAAGATTTATCCTTACAACTTCCAATTAGTACTATTATAAAATAAAATTATCTTCGGTGGGTTCAGTTTGGGATTTTATAGTTTGAACATGATTATTGAATAATAAAGCTGATGTCTCAAAGTTGAAGAGGGTTGTGAGTTGGTTTTAAAATCTTTTAAAATGAGACTCGTCAATCATGTATATAATTGTAGTTCTTACGATTATGTGAGGTTTATAAGTTCATTAGGGGGTGGGAATGATTCAAGAATCTTAGTAAAATTGATGTGGGTGACGTTTTGAAAGAATAAACAGTTACGGAAGTTAAGGTGTAATAGAAGCGATGCAATGCATGGAATGATTGCGCGATTATGATATGTGATTAAGAGAACCGTTAGAAATGTAAAGTATTAAAACCGAAGAAACTTAATTTGATGCCACATGTATTTCTTTGCATTTGTAGACTCGTCATAAAGTGTTCCTGGGATCACTAGACCTAACTCTTAATTCGTCAATGAGTTTCTTAACAAATAAGGTATACCTTTGACTAAAAATTTTTCTTCTTTAAAACCTATTAACTATTTTAGAATTGTCATTCTTATACCTAAATTTTTTATTGAAGGTTGATACAGATGAATCAACTATTTGTGCTTACATTACAATGGTGGTCATGAAAAATGAATATCGAAAAAGAGGGGTTGCCTCTAAGCTGCTCCGTGAGGCTATGTTGATTGCCAAAAATAAAAGTTACATTAGTTAGTTTAGAGCTTTTTTGTGCTTTTTTATTGAAACATCTAAATAAACTTGTAAATCTAAACAGGCATGCGGAGGGTTGTTCTTCATGACGATGAAAGCAATATAGGGGCAATTAGTTGCTATAACAAGGAAAGCTTTGTGATATGTTCTTCCCATAACGTTTAAATTTCTTACTGTTCTGATTGACTAATACTTGTGTTGCCCCAAGCACATTCGAAAAGTAGCAAAAATAAATAAATGATACTGGCGACCTACATAGATTTCTGAATATTGGTGAAACACATTCGAAAAGTAGTAGATATAAAGAAGATTCATTTTCAAACGCATGTAAAGATAATCTTGGTAAAATATACAGGATATATATAGAACACATATTTACACTTTGATCCCCAAACGCATGTACCCTGAAAATGATTCTTATTTATTTATGCTACTTTTCGAATGTGTCTCACCACTATTCAGAAATCTATGTAGGTCACCAATATTATTTAATTATTTCTGCTACTTTTCGAATGTGCTTGGGGTAACAAGTATTATTAAATTAGAACAGTAAGAAATATAAACGTTATGGGAAGAACATACCACAAAGCCTTCGTTGTTATAGCAATTAATTGCCCTATATTGCT
Source organism: Artemisia annua (assembly GCA_014162995.1). Lineage (NCBI taxonomy): Eukaryota > Viridiplantae > Streptophyta > Magnoliopsida > Asterales > Asteraceae > Artemisia > Artemisia annua. The sequence goes on from LBNU01003423.1 coordinate 11,118, forward strand.
TTCATCGACATGAATCACAGCCCTCCGCATGCCTGTTTAAATTTACAAGTTTATTTAGATGTTTCAATAAAAAAGCACAAAAAAGCTGTAAACTAACTAATGTAACCTTTATTTTTGGCAATCAACATGGCCTTACGGAGTAGCTTAGAGGTAGCCCATCTTCTTCGATATTTATTTTTTATGACCACCATTGTAATGTAAGCACAAATAGTTGATTCATCCTTATCCACCTTCAATAAAAAATTTAGGCATAAGAATGACAATTCTAAAATAGTTAATAGGTTTTAAAGAAGAAAATTTTTTAGTAAAAGGTATACCTTATTTGTTATGAAACTCATTGACGAATTAAGAGTTAGGTCTAGTGATCCTAGGAACACTTTATGACGAGTCTACAAATGCAAAGAAATACATGTGGCATCAAAATAAGTTTTTTCAATTTTAATACTTTACATTTCTAATGGTTCTCTTAATCACATATCATAATAACGCAATCATTCCATGCATTGCATCGCTTCAATTACACCTTAACTTCCGTAACTGTTTATTCTTTCAAAACGTCACCCACGTCAATTTTACTAAGATTCTTGAATCATTCCTAGCCCTTAATGAACTTATAAACCTCAAATAATCATAAGAACTACAATTATATACATCATTTACAAGTCTCATTTTAAAAGATTTTAAAACCAACTCACAACCCTCTTTCAACTTTGAGACATCAGCTTTATTATTCAACAATCATATTCAAAATATAAAATCCCAAATTGAACCCACCGAAGATAATTTTACTTTACAATAGTACTAACTAGAAGTTGTATGGATAAATCTTTTCATTGTTATTTGTCTACTCATAGTTTCAGAATCCAACAACTTCTGAATTTTATTATTCAAACGAATTACTCATTTTCTATACACAAGCCCGTGAATTTCACGGGCTAATAAATAATCCAGTGTTTATAATACAGAACAATGTCATTGTAAATGATAGAAAAACTTACAGCCATTAAACACTCGTAGTCGCCTTTGACTGCTTTAGGTACCATGAACCCGACAAGCTACAAAATATAAATTACGAAATAAACAAAGCAAAAAACATAAAGAAATAAGTTTAAAAACTAGTTTCTCGATAATTCAAATCACACTTATAATGATATATTGAATCGTACCCGCTCTAAACCTAATCGCGCTACCTACTCAAAAGCTTTAAATTGTAGTTTTGCAACATTCTGTTAGAATAATAATAATAATACAATAAGTTTAAATCACTAAAAATAACATGGTTTATGTTGGTAAATGACTAAAAATAACATGGTTTAATAAGCTTATAAGCTCAAGTGTTTGGATTANTTTTTTTTTTTTTTTGTTTTCTTTTTCTACAAAAATATACATATGAAATTAAAAAACTATAATTTACAATTTAAATTAGATCCAACAAAGTTTAAACTAGATCTAACAAAGTTTAACATCTCAAAAAAAGATACATAGAAACTCAAATAAAGCGCAAACCAACTCGTATATCAAAGCCGAATACTTTTCTACAAATTTCGAGTTCGACACAATTCCAGTTACATATACACCACTAATGCACAAAGTAGTAGTTATTACAATCCCCATTTCCCTAACTATTTAACATCAAATTTTATTAATTCACAAAAACTTAATAAATAGTAATACCTAACCTAACCTAACCATAACATCATCAATCATCATATAGTTAAAACAATGAGTGCAAACAATCGTAGAATTTATATAAATAAACATTATTTCATAATAAAATCAAAGATTATGATAATGTGATAATCAATTGACTATAAAAGAATGATAAAATGATGAAATTAATATGATAATTAATGGAGAGTTAATGAGATTATACCTGCTGATCAATGAGAAGCGTAGCAACAATTGGAAGTGTATAGGTGGAGAGTTATGGAAAGTTTAATGGAGGAGAAGGTTAATTTAAAGGAGAGTTATTAATGAAGTGGAGGAGTACGTACATGTATTGGTGGTATATTTATGGAGATGTTATGGAGGAGGTACTTGTGTAGTTATGGAGAAGTTATGGAGGATGTACTTGTGTAGTTATGGAGAAGTTATGAAGGAGGTACTGGTGAGTATGGTGTGATGGAGAGTTAATGAGGACAAAAATATACATTGACAAGGGGGTGAGTTAAATAAGCCAAATACCTCATAAAAAGCCCTATTTTCTTGACTTATCAAAACACCCATAAATAAGCTCATAAGCCCGTTTAAATAAGCTTAGCCAAACACTTGGTTTGGGCTTATGAGCTTATATAAGCTAATAAGCCTACTAAATAAGCTTAGCCAAACACCTCCATAATCAAACTGCTCCATCTCAACCCCACACACACTAAAAAAAGGAATAAGTCAAATACTAGACGCGTTTGGGCCAAGTACAAACACTTTTTAGATTTACTTTTCTTTTTTTTTTTTTTCTTTTTTTCTAAAAAAAAAAAAAAAAAAAAAAAAAAAGCTCAACTCATCGTGGGAAAATGGCCTTTGAGTAGTTATACCTCCTCATGCACATGCCTTTCAAAAACTATCTTCTCTATACAATTTTTTGACACTCCGATATGATTTTTCACCACGAGATATGTGTGGTTGTATGGTTTTTTGGACCGGGGCGATAAACTAAGCGTTGGTTACATAAAGATTGGTTAGATGTGGCATGATAAAAAACGTAACTTTTCGCATTGATTAGTTTGAGTTGTTTAATCAAAGGAACACATTTTTTAGTCTTTCGCTATATAACGTGTAGAAAAAATTACACGGATGGTTCTTGTGGTTTACACAGATTGCATGTTTAGTCCCTATTACATTTTAATTACACCAGTCGTCCCTATTTTGTGAAACCTTGCACATTTTAGTCTCTAATTTGGATAGGCCATTAGTTTGGCCGTTAAGTTATTTGCACCGTTAGTCCTCCGTTAATATTTTTTGCACCGTTAGTCCTCATTTTCTAAAAAAGTCTTCATTTTTTGCACCGTTGGGTCCCTCCGTTAATATTTTGCACCGTGGTCAATCTTTTTACGTTTTCGTCCATTTTTTTACGTTTTTGTCCATCTTTTTACGTTTTTTTACGTTCTCGCCCGTTTTTTTTATGTTTTCGTCAATTTTTTACGTTTTCGTCTATTTTTTTACGTTCTCGTCTGTTTTTTTACGTTTTCGTCCGTTTTTTTAACGTTTTCGTCCACTTTTTTACGTTTTTGTCAATCTTTATACATTTTCGTCCATTATTTTACGTTTTCATCTGNGTCTAGTCCCACATCGTGTAGAGTCAAAAGGATTTATAATGTATTTAATGAACACAAGTCAACTTACTACAACTTAGTGGGTGAACTTGGTAACGCAAGTCTGTGACTCTGGTGGAGGCATTAAAGTGGGTTCGAAGGGGTCCTTTGAAACACGACGACATTGAGAAGGTTGTTGGTCTTAGCCGAGAGAAAGAATGGAAGGTTAAACACGATTTCGGCAGATCTAACAGTTTTTTGATAAATCTTTCATACCACTGACTTATCAGAGCACGAAATCCGAAAGTAATCTCTACACTCTTCGTACTACGACTTAAAGTGGCAACCCCAACACACACTTTTTTCTTTCCGCCCGACTATAATAAATCATTTATGACGTTAAAATGGTCTAACCAGCCTAACTATTATAAAACTATGATTGCAACAATGTTTTCCGTATAACAAACAAGCTTGTCATACCTACTTTGACCAAAATTGAACATCAATATATAACGACTTGAGCGAATAGTTAAAGGTGGCTAAGAACGGAGTCCGTATAAGTTTTGATTTATGGAACATTGTAGCAAGAGTCAAACATCATCTTTAACTATACGAGCTTTAAGAACAACAATCTTTTTTTATGTTTTTAACATATATAGAAGATAGAGATGTTAAAGTCGATGTATTTTTACAATTGAATTTACCGCCAGCAGGCTTAAAACTTCAGCTAATATTTGGCGATGATCCGACTACTCATGCTGAGGCCACAAAGTAATCAGCGCTGCCGCTTAAGACGAGGCTTTTAAAAATCATAATCTGCACTGGGGATAGTTTAGACTGATTGTGCCCACTTAATATATAGAATAAGAAAAGATAACACAATGATTAACAAGAATCCATCCGCCACTCGGCATTCACTCCATAACAATATAGTAATGTTACGAGCTTTAAGTTTTGTTAGAACGTAAGTCCTATGTTTGTTCATTGTATAGTTGTATCTATTGTGTATTAAAAGTACAGTGTAGTCAATCGTGCCTTCAAGTGCCAACTGTGACAAAAGTGCGAAGTAAGAGTGAGTTTGTAGGTCAAAACACATTTGTAGAAATTCCTTCTGATATGTGTATCTTCTGTTCTTTCTTCTCATGTTGCTTGTTCGCAGTCAAAAATCTGTCGCAGTGAATGTTGATTTTCCATTTTATAGTCAATGCCATTTTGTCTTCTCTCCACCTGTCAGCATTATTTCTTCCATCTTCTTTCCTTCTTTTGTTGACCAAGACGACAAATTCCTGCAAATTATCCAAAAAATCAGCAAAACTGTCCTAAACACAACTCCATTTATTAAGTTGCACATATACTAATTGATTAAAGGGGGTGTTTGGGTAACCTTATGCTTATTAGCTTATGTGTTTTCAAAAATCCTCAATCCAAGGGATTTTACTTATTAGCTTATTTCGTTACCAAAAATGATATAAGCCTTTCGACAAAAGCTTAAACAACACCTTCAAAGTGCTTAGTAGCTTTTCCAGGATGCAATAAGCTATTCAGCATTTGGAATAAGCTTACCCCAAACACTCCCTAAGAATTATAGTTACTGTAATAATGCAGGTTTTATCAGCTTTTTAGTTAATAAGAACATTTCTATCCCCTGATTTTAATAGCAGAGGGTTATTCTCATACATGTAGTACTATTATTCTGACTCATGGATGACATGTTGCATTCAGATTAAAGGTAATGTTATTAATGATTCTTGAAACGTTTGATCAGCTTTAGTGATGGACATCACATCAAGGAACAATTAGAAGACTTGTTATAAGCTAGTTTTACGCACGACAGTACTATTGAATACAGTGGTCGCTAGCTCTGCTAGTTCAGAACTTTAGTCCACAAAGCCAAGTTACTTGTTGGAATCAAAGTTCCAGCATCAACCAATAATATCCAACATATTGACCAGAACACACCACCATATTGGATAATTGAATCTATGTTGGCGTCTGTTAGTAACTTGTTGATTACAGACAGATATGGATCAAGTTAGGATGCAAACACGGCTGTGAGAACGTAAAGAAGGACAAATTTCAATCTAACATGATCTACAATCTTCGGTCATTTAATCAAATATAAAATGATACATATTCGTATAAACTCATTCATAACTGAAAATAATACACATGGTGGAACTTTTTTCACATTTAGTGTGATTGATTTATATGTATGATAGAAAGCCACGAAGCTATTTTAGACTAACCAAATAATCATATTCTACCACTTTTACAAATCTGAAGATATAAGGAACTCCTCTCGGACATAGGGAGCATTGAATATGAATATGAATATGAATTAAAAGCTTGTGTGCTTTATTACTAGCTACCATATATACAGAGTACAAACTAAGCTTATAGATATACTTCACTATATTTTACTTCCAAACAATAATACACAGGGGTACCTACAGGTCGAAACTGTGACTGTTGAAATGGAAGACGGGATTGTTGCTCCTTCTCCCAAAATTCTTGGACCTGCATTCTTTAGCAACGCATGCCCGAAGAGTTGGAGGACCACAAACAATCACCCCAATATCCACATTTCCCCAACGCTTAGCCATAGTTCCAAATATTTCTGTAAAATCAACAAAGGTATATATAAATTGGTGATGGAATCATTTACTTATGAAAGATCAATTTGGGTTATGTGTTATCTGTAAAGGGTCAAACGGGTAAAATGTTAAGTAAAAAAAAGAAAAAAAAAACAGTTCAAAGGAAACAAGTCAAATGGATTGAACCGGTCGAAAGTCACCCAGTAGAAAGTTGAATGCCTTAGACATACCTTTCATATCTGGCCTTTGACCATACTTTATGCTCTTGACAAAACTTTCGTCTGATGAACCCTTGTGCGTTGTTGAATCATTACACTGTACGTCATCAGTATTCTTTTCATTGCGGGCTATTTCCTTCATTGAAGTTTTTCTATCCCATAAATGCCATAAACCAATTACAAGACCCCCAAATATAACAACACTTGCAACCATGCATATCAGTACTAGAAGCCCTTTATACCAGCGATATGATACACCATGAGGGTTGATGTAAAAGACATTTAACAAAGTCAAAGAAATTATGAAACCGATTGTGGGCACCACCATATAAGTTCCAGCCCACATGATGCTTCCAGTTCCAGCCAATGTAGATATGCCGGATCGGCTGGGAGAAGAGAAGTCTGACGAGCTCACGTAATTGTGTACTTCACCCGCTTCCTGTAGTAAAGAATTCATTACATTAAGATATAAGCTTTAATGCAAAAATCAGGAGGAATAAAATTAGAGGCGGCAAAACACGCGGGTCGGGTAGTTTTGGTATAGGATCATAACAGGTTCTTTTCCAATGAGGTAAACCCAACTTGTCAACACTTTATAATTATAAAAACTGTGATTAAAAAAAATAACAGTACATTTTTCAAATATAAAACGATTTGCGGGGTTCTACAAACTTGGATACATATCAGGAGACGCTTGACTCATTTAACAGTTTTATTTTTAGTTTCACTGTTATAGTCTAGCTATTTAACCCAAAATCAATAAAACAGAACCTGAACGACCCGTTATCGTATAAACGGTTTGAAATTGCCAGCTCAGAATGCAGTACACTTTGTATAATCACGTACCAGTGGGGGTTGTGTTTCCTGAGTAACATATGTTTGAATCTCGAGATTCAGTTTAGTGTCTGGAAAGAGTGAGTTCAAGTCAAGTGAGTGGAGAAGTGGAAGCTCTTCTGATGTTTTGACAGCCCATATTATCAATACATCTCTAGGCATGCATGGTTTAGAGTCTTTGATACGGTTGAGGATATCACTCAAGACAGCCAGAAAAGGTGATATCCCAATGCCTCCAGCAACTAAAATAAGATTTTCATACCTAAAAAAAATGGCAAATAACCCGTTCAGTAAATTAGTATATGCATGTTTCATTCAGCAACAAAACTGAGTATTTTAATATAAACTATTTTCAAATTCAGATCAATGCACTTACATCAAGTGGTACGGTGACTCGTGCCCATAAGGCCCTTCTACAGATGCATTAAGTTTTAAATTTGGTTGAATGAGTCCGTCTTGATCACTCTGCCCGTCTTCCGCACTCAAGATATGTCCTTGTAGTTTCTTTGTCCAATTTCCAAGGACCTTTATAAGAACAGCAACATGATACTTACCATCTAAAGGGCTAGATGAGACACTAAACGGGTGCCATTGCAACCAAGATAATTCTCTAACTTGAAGGAACACCCAACTCAAGGCATTGTATCGTAACGCTACATAAAAAAAAATGAATAGGTAAATATTAGCAAAAATGTCATAGAGGAATGTTATAAAAAACAGTGAGGGATGTTATAAACAGACAAAAATTGTTTTGGGCCAACACCGACCAGCCCATTTTGCCACGTCCAGAGCTACTGAACAATGAATACCTTCAGGTTTTGCAAGAATGAGTTCAACGGTCCCGGATGGGAGGCATTTAGCTGATAGTATATCCACAGTCTTTCGTGACTGAAAGAACCTCAGAAACCGGTCTAGCATATATAGAAATAAGCCAGCAGCTATCACACTGAACATACGATCCCCAACGTGCATAGCCAAGAAGACAATAAAGACAACGTATAGTTGATGAGTGTAGAAGAATAGCTCAAAATTTAGTCTCCTCACTGGAGGAAGTGATGTCACCCACATCAATAAACCGGCTGATAGGCTTATGATACCAGGAAGATTGGCAATACTGTTATTTTTCCAATTAATCATCTGCAAAGAGAAGTACAAGAACTTTCAGCATCTTTTTTTGTCTAATATAATCAGAAAGGAAATATGATATGCATCAAGGCTATAGGTGACAGTTTGGACCCGTTTATATGCAAATTAATAGGCCAATATGAATTTTTATCTATAACGTGTTAAATGGGTTAAGATAAATAATTGACTGGGTCGACAGGGCCAAATGCGCTGGAAGTCTATCTGAAGGCATTGTAATGCATAAAAATCATTCTAAATCACTTTCTTTTCTGACCCTTTTTATCCTTTTCCTTCATATGGTATAATTTTCTGACCTGTAAACCAAACATCTGAAAGGCTGGAGTTAAGTAATAAACATTTATTTCGATACTTGATATGGTATATAATATATAATGACTAGTTTAGTACATGTTGTATTGCGTCATAGCAATAAATAAGGTTTTCTAAAGTTGAGATTTAATCGATATGTGAAGATAAATTTAATGCTTAATTGTCCGCGATGAAAATCCTTAGTCTAACAACATATTCATAAAATAAAATTCCACACCGTTCTTCATTTTATGCATCTATACAACCACCATGTGACTCATAAAGTCTAAATGAAAGATATGTATAGGAAACTCACTTGTGTTAGCACACGATTCTCTAAATACCACGAGTACACGTAACAACCACCATGAAGAGTGAAAAGGGTCATTGTTAGATGTCCCAGCCATATATGATATCGAGTTGCATGCTCAAAAGGGATATTTATAAGGCGTAGGAGAATCGATCCCCTTGCAACCGGTAGAAACAAAAACGCTATGCAAATCAATCCAATAGACCCAAACCGTAGTCCCGTGTGCTTCAGCATTACATTTCTACAAAATTTAATATAAAAAATATATATCAGTCACTAAGATCCTCTTCAACGACTTTTTTTGACGATTTTAACCTCAATTTTAATTTTACTCATTTCTATGTTGTCACTTCTACTGAAGGTAAAATTTAAAACTTTTAAGGAAATGAAGGATATTTACCTTTTTCCTTGTTTCTCATAGTAAGGAATCAAACTGTAGTTCTGGATGGCATAAATTGAAAGAGCCCAAATGAGATATACAACAACTATCAGAATAATAATCAACTCCGCAGCTGTAACAATGCCAAATGGCCCATCAACAATAACCGGAAATGTCCACAAGCGGAAAGTTGCATGCTTCGTTCTCTTCTTCCTACACAAAAGTAGTCACATTCGTCATCATTTAAGGGGAGCGTTTGGATATGCATTCTGAACATGTTTTTGTTGCTTGAAACTGTACTAATCAGATAACATAATATTCTATTGTTTGAAAAAACTTGATTTTAATATTATCATCTTTGGTAATTAATAAACAATATCACCTAAAAAGATAAAAATGGTGATAAAATGTGAGACAAAAATTAAAGAACGGATAAAACAGGTAACTTGATATTAACTTAGATGATCAATTAGGTTGAGCTAGTACGAAACTAATTATCCAACACCGACTTTTTCACCTTATCCAACACTACTTACTTGACGTATATTTTATCCAAACATTGATTATACGGCACCTATTATTTGACTTATTTTGACCCTCAATCATCACATAATCAAAAACAGAATATGCAAACTTAAACTTTAAAACTGATAAATGAGTATAAATTGGCATGTTTTGCGTAGTACTTAAAACATCGTGAAATGACTGAAATCTTTAGAACAAGCAACTTACTCTTGAAACTCTTCTTCACCGGATATCCGTAGATATAATACACCAAGAATTGCAATAATGAATATTGGACCACCATAAAGAAATATAGTACCTGCAAATCATACATACAAAACATAGTTCCAATATCAATAAACAACTAACATAATTACTAAAAGGGTGTTTGGATTAGCTCATTTTTTCGGCTTATCGGAATTTGGAAAAGCTGACAAGCTCACTTTTTTCGTCTTATGAGCTTATGGCTCAATTATGTCCATACACTAAAAACAATGAGCTTATCGGCTTTTCCAAATCCAAAAAAGCGGATAAGCCCATAAAATAAGCAATCATTTTGGATTAGCTTATGATCCAAGCTTATGTGCTTATTTGAAATTGGAAAATATCATAAGCTCATTTTTTTGGGCTCACGAGCTTATCATCATGAACTTATGGCTTATTTAAGTCCAATGATGATAAGCTCATAAGCCCCAAGCTTATTCAAAATCAAATAAGCCCGTAAGCCCGGAAAATAGGCCCACTATTCAGGCTATTAAATATATGGCTCATTGGAATTTCGAAAAACCAATAAGCTCAAAATTTCCAGCTTATGAACTTATGACTCAAATATCTCCATAAAAGTGAGCTTATCTGCTTTTCCAACTCTCAATAAGCCAAGAAGCTCACTTTTTCGCCTTTTCGAACTTATGATTCCAAATCTCAATAACCCGTAAAATTATATAACTTAAAANAAATAAACCCATAAGACCGGAAAATAGGCCCACAATCAGGCAATTAAATATATGGCCCATTGGAATTTCGAAAAACCAATAAGCTCAAAATTTCCAGCTTATGAACTTATGACTCAAATATCTCCATAAAAGTGAGCTTATCTGCTTTTCCAACTCTCAATAAGCCAAGAAGCTCACTTTTTCGCCTTTTCGAACTTATGATTCCAAATCTCAATAACCCGTAAAATTATATAACTTACAAAAAAAAAAAAAAAAAATAAAAAAAAAAAAAAAAAAAAAAAAAAAAAAAAAAAAAAAAAGAAAAAAAAAAAAAAAAAAAAGAAAGAAACCTGAAACCCAAAAAACTGATCCAGAAGTATCTTCAACGAAATTCTCAGCCAAGCCACTAACAGATTCTGATGGAAGCAGAAACAAAAACCCAACCCAACAAAAAAACACTAAACACATTGCAAATTTCAATACCCATTTCGTAAATTTCACTAAAAATTTACTCTTTTCTACATATTCATAATTTTCTTGATTTATAATAAGGGGTTCTTGTGTACTCATTTTTTGTTGTTTGGGACAAAATATCTAAGAAACAGGTTATGTGCAGTGTTTTTTAAGGATTAGTTATGAAGACATTGTGTGTAGATATAGGTAACATGATGAAGTCAAGAACTGGGAACATGTAACTATGAACATGTGTTTTTTATTTATTTATTTACTAACAATTTGGGGAGTATTTAATTAATTATTGAAAAAGTGTGGAATTGAGGAGATGGGAGTGGGCAATTTGGACCAGTTGTTTATGATGATGTGGATTTTAGGATTTTGTTTATATTTATTTTTGGAGTTAAGATTCTTGGTATCTATAAAAAATTAAAAATGACTATGGGTAGGTGGATAAAATAATGTCTCTAAAATAGTAACACATCCGTCCCATAATTATTGTCTAATGTTGACTTTTAAAATCTTTAGTTTTTAACTTTGACCTTAAGGGGTGACAGTGGTGTCAGTATGGCCATCGGCATGGACCATACCGATCGGCATCACCATTGCCATCCGATCGACATGGTCATTTCGGCAAGCTCAGCGGGATTACATACCGAAGAGGTATGGAAGGGAGGTGGACAAAATATAGCTGTTATCCCATTTAATAATATGGAGAGGTATGGTGAGGTATGAGAGAATCATGGTTGACACTAAAAAAGTATGGTGAAGTATGAGATAGGTATGGAATGAGGTGGAAAGATATTATTCGTGGATGGTAAGGTATGGGGGAGGCATCGGATCATGACTGCCACCACCCTAAGTATTTTTATTTGTGTTATATTATTTGATGAAAAATATATGAATGGATTAAGTTTTAAATGTATTTTCATTTGTATAATTTTCATCAAGTATTATATAACACAAATAAAAATATTTAAGGTCAAAATTGCAAAATAAATATTTAAAAATCAACATTGGAGTATTGAACAATAGTTATGAGACGGAGGTAGTAGCAGTAGTAGTAATTGTATTTATCTAGACATAGATGAGTAGAATGTATGAATTTCTTGTAAAGTATTGCTATATATTTTTATATTTTGTGGCTACTCGTTATTATATTTACATAAAAATATAACATGTGTTTTTTACTAATTATTAATTTAAACACTCATTTTTTTCACATATGTGGATATTGTAAATTGAATAATAAGTATAAATATTTTGTAAAAAGTATATTCTTTATGTTTCTTATATTATTCTCACTAGCAATTTACATCACAATATCTAATGCTAAAAAGACATTGTGAAAACTAGATGCATTACATTATAAACATAAACAATAGTCCGATATTTTTTCTTAGATTTTGTGTTTTTGAGCGGAGAAAAATAATATTTACTTATTTTTGGATAGACGTACTTTCGTAGAGCAAATGGAGTCACTAAGCGAGTTTTCACCTATTTATTTAACATTATGCACAAGTTAGACACAAAAATGGCGATGGGGCGTGTGCACGCCGTGCATCGTTTGTGTGTTCATGAGCGGGGAAATTACTCGAAGCTGGTTCACTTCTTGATCGACATGGATAAAGGCGCAGATTATTGGTTGGGTTGTTGGCCATTTTGGATCCATGTTTGTTGTTATTTTCTTGATACTTTGCTCACACATATCTAGAAGCTTTTGCTAGAAGTTCATGTAAGAGTAATCATTTTACATTTTGGTAAGAGTAACTGTGTACACCATATCTTCCTCATACTCGTATTTAATAAAACAAATTTGCTAAAACATGAATGTTGGATGAAAATAGCTACGAGTTTTTTTATTTCAGTTATGATAATCAAACATGCTTTAGTTACGTTCAAAAGGTTCATTATTTTACTAAGAAGCTAAATTAATTATACGACATTTGGCTTAAACTATCTCCTACATATTAAACTAAAAAAAAAACAAAAAAAAAAAAAAAAAAAAAAAAAAAAAAAAAAATTATCTAACTTGTGCCCTTAGGCACATGATAAGGAGTCATGAACCCACAAAAAATGACTTAGAGACCCGTGAAAAGGACACAAAGAATAGTTTTTTATTTGAAAAATGACAAAAATTAATATAAAAAGATTCATGGACCCACTTAGGCACATGTTAGAAAAACCCAAAAAAAAAAACTTGTTTCTTATTTACTTATGGAGGTTTTGCAAAAAGTGTAAATATTTAATGGAGTTATATTTGGACATTTGTGTGTGTTGTTTCGTGGTGAGTTTGGTCCCAGTCAGAGGTTTAAATGCCATATCACCATTGACACGTGACATGTAGACTCTTGGCCACCACAGATCCAAAGGTACCTACCAAGATTTAGCTCAAAAGCATGTATCCACACGCTTGGCACGCACGATTCATTAGTTTGGCACGCTCTTTTACCTTACATCATCATTAACACCGTCACTTTCATCAAACGAACTTAGGGCCCGTTTGGTTTGTAGATGGGTTTAGATTAGGATTTGGATTTGAATGTAAAGTTGTAGATTAGAATTTGGATTTGGATTTGATGTAAGAGAAAGAAAATAATATTTAATAGTATTAATTAATTTATATAATACTAGCTTTAAGACCCGCCCAATGAGCGGGCTAGCTCTATCATGTTAATTTCATAACTGATATAGTAAATTGTTAGCATAAGACATCGAACTACCATATAAACATATAGATGGCCATGAAAAAAATATAAAACTTATAAGACAAAGATTAATGTATATTACAAAATGGATAAACAAAAAGCGTCAAAAATGCTTACAAAAAAAAATAATAATAATAATAAAATATAGTAAATGTTTAAAGACGATGTAACACTTCTTTGTAGACAACGTTAGGCGTTTCATCGGTGTAGTTGCCATCTTTATCACAACATAGTACCTTAAGACATCGCTTGCTTTTAACTCTGGAAACAGCTACATACAACTGACCATGCGAAAACACAGGTCGTTGTAGCAATAAACCAACCTGCGACAAAGTTTGTGCTTGGCTTTTGTTTATGGTCATAGCAAAACAAACAGAAACAGGGAACTGTCTTCTATTTAACTTGAACATTTTAGTATCCGAAGGGCTTATGATCATCCGTGGTATAGCACATATGGTTCCAATCTTCCCACCTACAATGATTCGTGCTTCAATATTGATAGTTCCCATACGTAATACCTGCAACCTCGTGCCGTTGCAAAGACCGTTCCTTTGGTTTTCTCAAACACATGATAGGGGCACCTACCTTCAATATGAGCTCGTGATGCGGGACACCTGACATACGAATGCTATTAAGAAACTCAGTCGTGTATAAAGACTCGTCGAAATTGAAATCCACATCCGTGTCGCTCACTGTATCAGAACTATAGTATACACGTTGGTCTCCGTCAATCTTAGACATCATATGATTGTTCACTTTATCCACTTCGTCATGTGTAGGCGCCAGTATGGCTCTATCCTCGAAATATGGCGGGACCCATAAATTAGACATTATGTTAGGATAAATATGTACCGTAACAGCATTCACATGATCATCAGTTTCTAGAATAAGCATATCTTTAGGAAACTTAACAACTGATTCACCATCGTTTGCTCCACCCAATTTTCCGTCGCCTATGTCAAGAATCCAATCAGCAAACTCTTTTATTTCTTGAGACTGTGCAGGATCGCTGCCTACACGCAACCTCATATTGACAGTTAACTTTAGTACAGTACAATGTCGCCAGAGATACGACGCATTCAGCGAGGAGTGCACAACATCTTTCCTACTGCCATTAGGTATTACAGGAAGTATTTGTCGAAAATCACCACCAAATAATACAACCTTTTCACCAAAAACCTTGTCTGCAGCAGACGGTGTGTCATACGACATCACATCACGCATCGTCCTGTCAAAAGCTTCAAAACATTACCGGTTCATCATAGGTGCTTCGTCCCAAATTATAAGCTTAGCCATTCGTAAAAGTTCAGCAAGATCACTGTTGACACTTATAGAACACATAGAGTCTTCAACAACATTAATAGGAATTGCAAATCGAGAATGAGCAGTTCTACCACCTTCTAACAAAAGTGTGGCTATACCACTCGATGCAACATTCAAGACAATCTGCTCATTTGAACGTAAATATGTTGTCAACGTTTTGTACAAATAAGTCTTGCCAGTTCCCCCATATCCATAGACGAAAAACATGTCACCGTCGTCTTTATCAATAGCATTAATCACAGTTGCATATATACGTTTCTATTCGTCCGTTAGGCTACCATATAATGTTTGATGCTCAACGATAAGCTCCGGCACGTCATAATTTAGTTCGTCATAGACCATACGGTTGTATCCAGCCATTGTGTATAACTCATCCGGAATCGGGAAGTTTACTATATCGTGGAGACTCCTACCATTGCTAAGCAACAAATCTTCTATGTAGGTAAGACAAATGTTTTCCTTTTGCTTATCTGACAACTCAAGATCTGTGACAATCACATAAATAAGGACATATGCATTTGGGCCTGGATTTGTTTCCATCTCATGTTAACAACATTTCATGTTGATTTGTTTCCCTTTCATGTTAACAACATATGCATTTGGGCCCGGATTAAAAGGTGATAAGAAAAAAAAAATGATTAGGGAAAATTAATATTGTTGGTTTAAAAGGGTTGGTTCTAAACACAAAACACATGCGTTAAGCAAAGTAAATAAACAAAAGAAAAAATAAATAATTAAAAAGAAAACAAAACACATTTTAAACAATAATTAAATTTAAAAAAATAAATTCATTCATAAACCATCTTCAATCGGAATAAAACATATTGTCTTGTTTTTTGAACTTGTCAAAAAACGAGAATTGAAACAATTGAAAATGAAAGAACGACAAACGGGATAAACCCAACGATTATTCAAACAAAACCCTAAGAACGATAAATTAAAACACGACGAAGATGATTTATATATTTAGACACGGATCACTCCTTATCTAAATCGGCAAACAACGGCTTCTTTCCTTTGTCCTTTTCAGCTAACATCAGCTTCTTCACATTATCATTATCATCGTGCTCATCTTCGCTCTTATCCAAATCAACAAAGGACCTCTTCTCTCCACCGCTTTCGGACGTGTGTCCGGATTCTTGATTGGATCCTACAACAACATCAGCCTCATCGACATCAAAAGGAACGATGTCAGCATACCTAAGCTTTGGTTTAGATGAAGAAGCCACGGATTGTGGTGTCACAGCATCATCACCAACTTCCTGCATTGTTATAATATATAGAATATGTCATGTTTTTTAGAGTAATCATCATACGACACGATTAGAAGTCAAACAAATATACGAAAAATGAACCTCGCTCAAAAAATCCTTCTTAAAAAAGGCAATGAGATCTAGATCAGCAGACATAGCTTTCACTTGATACACGTGACTGTTCCTGGTTATATTGTAATCAGAAAATAGGAACTTAAACAACATCTTTTTGCCAAGCATACGGTTGAGCTGTTTAGGGAAACCATCCATGTCGAGATCGGATGGTTTATTCAAAATTTCAGCACAGCTTACATCAACCAGATTATGAACCATCTTATCAAAAAGAACCAACGAAGCAGAACCAGTGTCATCTATTACACGAACGATCACCTTAAACCTACAAACCATAAAAAAATACCAATATTAAATACTTGTGATTATTGTTACGTGCATAATAATACGATGAATATATTGTAAATTACTCCCTCCGTCCCAAATTTATTGTCCATGATTGACTTTTTTAGTCTTTCTTCTTCAACTTTGACCTTAAATATTTTTGTGGGTGTTATATATTATTTGATGCAAAATATATACAGGAACTTGAACACCATGCGCATCACACTTATATGTTGTCTTCTTAGATGCCGACGACCTCGCATTTGGTTTGGCAGCTTGTTCCTTAACTGCCACGTTACACCTGCGACATGCCAAATAATGCCAACCATGCTCTTTATGTATCTTATGAATCTTCGCAAACACAACCAAAGTAGTTTCCTGATAATTAAAAAAATAAGAACTAAATAATGCATCAACAAAAGTTACTAAAATTATGATTATTCACCACGTAGCAAACCATACCATTTCTTTATTCAACATTGGCAATTGGTAGTACAACAGCCACTGTTTATATGTTAAATTTGAATTACGCGGTGTTTGTATAAAAAAATATTACTGTAACATAACGACAACGACTTACAGCATCAGAATCCCTAATGGCTCCAACGGTTTTCTTGCATGATCGTTCAAAGAACGATTCTGTTGTCACAACAGTTTTCTCAGGAGAGTAATGGCCAATCTTACAGCTGCTCTCATCATAACCATCTTTTTTCTTATACCTAAACACGCATACATTTACAAAAGTGTATTAATAATTCATACCAAATGTTACATTTTTCGAATTAAATAAAAAACAACATAATAACTTTTCATTTCCTTTCCTTAAAGGCATTAACTTCTGGCAAATCAGAATTAATGTATATCTTTGTTCCAAAGAGAGCATTTCCAACTTGCGGCTTGTCTAAATGAGTGAAAAAAACGTGTAAATAGTAAAATGTATTTAAAAAAAATTGTGGAAATATTTAAAACATGAATAACCGTACCATTCCAATATTTAACCTTGGCTAGCTGTAGCATGATGACAACATGGCCGATAGATTCACGATTGTCAGTTATGTCATTGAACATGTCTGACCAATTGTCAAAGAAGGTGCATTGAAGTTGCTGAGATCTATAAGTAAAACACGTAATTTTAAAACATTAGAAGTGTTTAAACGGTTAACATACTTATATTACAATTAAGCAAAAAACAATAATAACGTACTCAGCATCTTCAAGTATCACGGTCCTTAATTTTTGGCCGCTACCAAATGGTTTGGGGTTACCAATAGAGACTATTGTCCCAATGACATCTGAAAAAATAAAAAGGCATTATATATGAAACCAATAAGATATTTGAGGATCATGTAAAAGGAATGAATGTGATTAGGAAAACCACAATGCATACCGACAGCCTCTTCTTCAGTCCAACATCTTGTGGAAAACCTAAGAAATGGTTCGAACTTAAAACCATTGTGGTTTGTGTCAAACCTGTTAATCCTAGTAAGAGAGGTGTTCTTGAAGAAGTTTATCTTATACTTGTGGGGGAGAAGGGGATACTTTCCACCATTCTCTCCCACACCAAAGTTACGTATACGATAACATGCACCTTCTTCCAACAAACCTGCAAACTTGGACATGGCGTCCCTTTTGATAGTAGCTTGGATCCTGTTACCCTGAAAATTTTGTTAATAACAAATGGTAAATCATATACGTATCATAAAAATGATTGATAAAAAAAATAAACATAATAACCAATATATTAATACCTGTGGATCCATAAAAACAACATCCAGACTCCACGGTTCATTAGGTTTTCCTTTAGCATGAGAATGCCATGTGCTGATGCATCTGGCAATGACAGTTATGTCGTCAAGCATAGGGTCGACATCGCACAACTCAGTGTAGGGCACTTGACTCATCGTGAAACCTGTTGATAATCATAAATATAATTATTAAAACGAATGGTTCATAACATATCATATACATTATAATGTAGTTAAGCATAAATTCAGTAAACAAAACCTTAAAAATAATGATTACTGGTGAATGATATGAAATGTGTGATTGGTGACTTAGACTGTATCGGTATTTATAGGATACAAAGTTAGGGTTTATCATATTCAAAACGCCACAATTTTCTGCAAATATGGATCGGATTTCATTTGAAACAAATTTGGATATGAAACAAACTATCAATTTTGAATGATAGTAGAGTAGTTATCCATGGAATGTTTGGTGTATATTGCAATTTTATAGGGATAGGCTCATGATCTTTTAATATTGTCATTAATTATAGGGATCCCAGCAATATTTCAAAAGTTTTCAAATTTTGCTGCATATTATGAAAGAAGCATGCATGCACTGGCGCAATTTTGTTAATCTTATGCATATAAGATGAATTTTTGGTTAATTTACCTATATGTTGATGTTTTATAAGACAAAAAAAATCGAATCATTAAAAGCATGCATGCAACGACTAACTATATTGAGGTTTAAGAACACTCCTTTGTATAAAAATTAATGCAGTTAAATACACATCAAAAGTTCATATTAATACCATCCTTAATCATAGTTTTTAATTATCTCCTTAATTTGCTCTCCATATTCGGTTTACATAAGTAATCGGTTGACTGTTACCTTTGAGAATTAAATGAAAATACCATCCTTATTTATCTCCTAAATATTAAATGAAAAATTTGAACTTGAGTACCTCCGAAATTAAGTTTGACCAAAGAATTAGAAAACTTGCTATTAGTAGATAATATCCACGTGGCGTTTTTTTTATGATTTTGAGATGAATTTATGCTTCTAAAAATAGCAATCACACTTGTGTTTTATATAGGTTGAGATTTTTGTAATAAAAAATATTATTATTAAAAATAAGTATCGAGATAAATGAGAGTAGAATTGTAAGTGGGACCCACAAAAAATTTAAATATTTATCAAACCCCACCCCTCCCCTTTACTTTTGAAAAGTGTGAGACCATTGTGGTTGAGTCCCAATTTTATAAACAAACATGGGTTTTAGTCATCAATCCCAAATCCAAAAAACACGCATGTGAAACAAACGCACCCTTAATTTTTTTATGCTTATAATAAACTTTAAAATTTTAGCTTATAGAATATTTTTATACAAAAGAATTTAAGATCGAATGTGAGAGCATCAAATGTAGTCGCCAAAAAATTTAACATTTTTCCTTTTCACTTTCCTTATCACTCACACACCCAAAAAACCCTCTTATCACTCATGCCAAAACACTATTTTTGAGACCCAACATTTTATTTTATTTTATATTTTTTAAAACTAACTAAATTTTTATTCATCAAAATAAAATACGAAAATTAAAAAAATGCGAAAATAAAAAAAAATACGAAAAAAATATTTAAAAAATTACGAAATGATAAAAGTACGTAAAATTATCAATAAACTAGTAATTTTTTTGTTGTCATTGTCAAAGATGCTCCACAATATTTCTTCGAAGAGTTTCGTGTGTGTTGTTTATCACGTAATTGTTGGAGTATGCTCGTGTCATAATAACTAATTATATGGCTAGACATATGTGAGCCTATGGGGTCACACACATATACACTTAGATACTTCTTTTATGTCGTATTTATTGTACTTACGACATACAAATAAGCTAACGTAACACGGGAACACTATTGGGCTTCTAATGCATGAGTATAGTACTTAATCTATTGGACTTGAAAACAAAATGGGAAGCCCATTTTGGGCCCAAGAGTGGCCGGCCACAAGGGAGGGTCAAAGGGGGGTTATGGTTTGATTTTTATGCTAATTAAATAGAGAATTATCTCCTCATTTACATAACAATTTACCATAATTCTCTCCCCCTCCTCCTCTCTTCTTTTGGACGGCAAACAAACAAACCCACCTAGGGTTTTGGTTTTCTTGATCAAATCCTTTGATTCTTGTTAAATCAAAGGCCATTTGAAGGTTATGGGTAGAAGGACTAGCATCCAAGGGGTATTCGGTGAGGTGTAGTGTGGACTATTCATAGAGGTGATCTACTTTGGTCACTTGGGTATATTGACATATAGAAGAAGGTCTCCATTCGTTGCTACCGATCACGCTACAAAGGTATAACTATGTTGTGTTTACTTTTGAATTTTGATTAATCATATTGGCTATATGGATCCGTGTGGGTGATGTTGTTCCGCTGCGTTTATTTGATTCATATGTATTTTATATTCAAACATCACCTATAGTAGTATCACGAGCCATCATATGTGCCATATGATTATCGGGTACGTGTAAAATGGCCTAAAAAGCATGTTTTTTGATCGATTTATGAAACGATTTCAATTCAGGCCCTATGGCTTAATTTTCTGTTATAAAATGATAATTAAAAGATCCTAACATCAGTGGGTTTTGAACCTAAGGCCATTTGACACGATTACCAATCGGGATTTTGATTATTGTTAATTGATTTTTTCGTTTTCGTTGGCTAACAATTTTAATTCTTGTTATTTATTTTGTTATCCATGGCAAATACATGCATGTTTGTCTATGGGGTTAGCCAACACCATGTTTCATTCATAATTTTATGGTATTATTATGTTCATATGCAAAGCCGATGAAAACCTAGACCACTTGTGACTTGAATGGATGTGTATGTTGGTTAATTTCATGTTTTGGGGTTTTTGCCATTTGTTTCGACACTTATGTAATGACAATTTTTTGCTTGTAGCCATTGTTTGGGCACTTTTACAGTAGTTAGAAAGTAGATTAGTTGTATTTAACTTTCAATCTTATGTAATCATTGCTTGGTGGCGAAAGGCGAAAGAGTTCTTGACATCTTGGCTGAAAATAACTGCTGGAACACCTGTTAGTAAACCGAATTTCTGGATGATTGGTAAGGAGTTAGGGGCTAAATTTTTTTTTATAGGTACACAAGACATGGGCCCACAACTTTCTAGTTTGGTGCTAAGCCCGTGGAAGCCTCCTTCCTGGTCTATTGGGCCTCCGAACAGAAAAATTCTGGAAACTCAGCAGCCTCTTTTCATGTGCATAATGGGCTTTCTACTTGCTCTTGATTGTCTTGGAGCAAGTGGGATTCCTCCATGTGGTTGTGTGGTTTTTCCCTAGTTGACTCTTGGTTCTCGTGATGGCTCACGATACCGAGCATAGGTTTTTTTCATCGGTTGAGGCTTTGCATATTGTGGTTGTGTGTTTATGTGGTTGCTTTTATATATCTTGTGAACTTATGTAAATAGCAAAATTGTTTTCTATAAAACTAAAACCAAAACACAAACCATATTAAAAACTAAGTCTTATCATTTAGTTTTTCAAGTTTTTGAAACTTAAATCCATTGTTTTAAAATAACACTTAATCCGTTTATGTATGTTATTTCTTTTATGTATTGTCCAAACTTAGTTATCCACGTAGGATGAATATTAGTCATGAAAATGGACAACTCGACACATATAAATTAAAACAATGATTAGACCTAAGTTAAAAAAAAGTTTTTAACTTGTGTTACGAAGGATGAATGCATGCTCCTTTCGTACACCTTTTGATTCACATCAAACTTTTACCCGTCAAATTTAAGTCATGCCGTCCAATTTTGAGAACACTTGCAATTACTTTTTACCTATGCGTGGGACCTAGGTTGAATTGTAACCCAAGGTGACTATTCTCTATGCATGAGACCTAGATATATTCTCGCATGTTCTCAAATTGGATGACTTAATCGAGTTAAGCGGTGAGACCTTGACCCGAGGCAAAGATGGGACTAAACATGCCTATATGACACTAGTTGTTTGACACTATATGCCATGAGTCCCATAAAGATCTAAGAGTTGCACTTGTAATGCAATTGGTGATCGTCACCTACCAATTGAATCTACTATTGCTAGCAGATCAACTGATGTGATAGTAGAAGCACAATGTGGATCTTAGCCTTTTTTTTTTGTAAATTAATTGTTTTAAATTGTAAACATGGGGTAGTTAATTTATAAAAGGATAATTATCGAAAATACTAAATATGAACTTTGTGAATTCAATTAATGAATTAATGCAACACAAAACATAAACAAAAGTTTGTTCTTTTCTTGTTAAAAGGATGAAACTAAGTCTTTCTTTTCTTGTAAGAAAGAGACTTGTTCCTATCCTTTTTCTTTATAAGGAAAAGCCATAATAGGAATATTTGAATTGTCCTAATTCTAATCACACTCAAAGCACACATACTCTAGAACTCGTGATGTCTTGTAAAAGTTAAAACGGTTAAGTATGTTTGCGCATCTTATTCTTTTAAGTTCGTTTATACCCTAGTTCCGGTTTTGAAACCTTGAAGAAATATAAGATATTTGGATAACTATAGAACATGTTTTCTATAGCTACCAAACTAAAATGAGTTTAATTAGAAAATGGAAATATCAATAAACCGCAAAATGGTAAAGGCAATTACTAGCATGCTTACCTAGCGATGTGTCTTAACCCAATAAACATGGAGGAAATGCATGCCTATTTTCAAGTTAAAAATGATGGCTAGCCCATCATCTATATGTTAGAACTTGATGCACTTCCTTGAATACCTAAGTACATGTTTACTAGTCAAAGTGACTCACATTAGCAATAATGTGTAGATATTCACAGAAAGAAGGAAAGTATCCAATCGTCACTCACTCTCCACTGGTGATGTAACACTTATAATGTTGTCTAATACAGTGGGAGCAACGTGATTGTATTACTGGTGACGAAACACATGTAATGTTCTCTAATCCAGTGGGAAGTTGCCCATCTTATTTCTAGATTGTCTTGAAATAATACATTACTTTCCACATGTGAAGCATTATAGTTTTTTATGAGAACCATTGCATAAATTTTATTAGATAACTTGTCGCGTTCCTGATGTTGCTTCCTGAAATGTTATCAATTAAATCATTATGCATGATTCATAATTAAAACGATAAAAGTTCTACACATTTATATTGTGATTTTGGCTAAAATCATATGTTATCTGTGACACAGTCATATTGCTTATACAAACAATTGTCTGTATACTTGCATGATGTTGTGCCATGCACAAGTGGGAGAAATCTTAATTGTGTGCAAGGTACAACATATAACAATTTGACTAATGATTTTTCTTGACTGCAAAGTAAGAAAACTAAAAGTCTATTAGGACTTATACACATAAAATGCATGTTGCCCTAATTAGAACAGATGTCAAGATAACATAAAAAGCTACTTCAACATATTCGCTGAATTGTTTAGTAAATGTGATTGAATTGTTTAGTAAATATGATTATGTCTTCTTGTAAATTCATAATCATGAAGTATGAAATTAACTTGAAATCACTATTAAGGCCATTTATCGGCACTTATAATTACTTTAGTTGAATATGTTTAGGTCTCTTGTAAAGACACAAACATCAATTCCGTTAATTGTTAAAAGACTTATAACGTAAAGTAAGACGTTGACTTGTTATGTCTTCTGGTTAAAGACATGTACACTTGCGACGTATAATAAAATATTAAATGTTTATTTTTTCACGTCAAAACATGCACATGAAGTCATTGATTTGGTCAAAGACTTATAATATAAAGTATGCAGTAAGCTAAAAATACTATTGATGCTATTTGGTATGACTTGGTTGGCAGATACGTAAGCAAAAGAGTATAAGTTCATCTAATGAGTTGTGGGATAGTCTTACAACATCAATCCACGTGGAATACCACAACCTTATGGTATGCCCATTATGGAAAATCAAATTCTATAGATATTGTTTGATATTTGATGAATTAAACTGTTTTACCTCCATAGCTATCAAGGTTAGAAAATTGGATGTGCCATGTGTACACTCAATATGGTTCCAACATAGAAGGAATTTAAGACTCCATTGTATTATGGCATGGGATGAATCCCATTATGTCTTGATTGAAGTTCTGAATTTGTTAAATACCTAAGTGTAAGTAATTAACAAACTAGAGTCAAGAACTAACGATGTATTTTAGATGTCCCACTTGAAAACAATTTGTTGTTAATCAAGATGTTGAGTACTTGGAGATTAGTCTCCACTTACAAAAGCAAGTGGGAGCACCTTTAGATCTTGAAGTCATTCAAGAGCTAAATACACAACCTTCTGAGTACACTTGCTAATGTTATACTAAGGTTGAACATGCATATGTTAAACCATAGATATCTCTCATTCATAAATCCGCAAGGATACCCCCAACACCTGAATGATATAGTTTTTATATCAATGTTAAGGGACATAAGTTGGAGGATCATAGTGAACCTGCTAACTAAAGAGATGCATTATCAGATCTTGAATCCGATGAATAGCTCAAAACTATGAATGTTAAGATGCAATCCTTTGAAGACAATCACTCATGGAGCTTGATTGATCTCTTACCAATCAGTTAGACTGTGAGGTTTAAAATGAGTTTCTTGATGAGAATACTCAAAAGGACAAACTTGTACGCACACTTGATGCATGCATAGTATGTGGAGTTTACTCGTACTCAAGTAATTGACTATGATTAAATCTTCCTACCTACAAACATTAAATGTATTAAGATGATTAATTGTCATACCTGTTTTCATGTAAATGAAATATGACAATAGGATCTCAAAACACTTTTCTTGTTGATTACCTTGCGAGGACGATGAGTAATCAAAAGGTTTTATGAATCCATATAATCCTTATTAATGTATACAAGATATAAGAATCCAAGTGTGGATTATATCATGCATCTAGGAGCAGAGATCTTAAGTTAATTCTGAAATCATTAATTTGATTTTGATTAAATAAGATTACTCCTGAATATCCTGAGAGCAAGTAGGAGCAATGCATTTATTTTCTTAAATCTCATATGTTGTTAACATATAAGAAACAATATTCCATCTAAGCTAGACTTTAATCCTTAGCCTGGAATGAAGTTTCACTTAAGGAATTTAGGAAATAAAACATACAACATTGTTGCATGTGTTTATTAGAGTAAACATAAGCGGTTAATAATCTAAACACAATATGACATGTCATTGAGGGAGTCTCAATGATCAATCTTTCATGATGAGATTGAATGCATGAATGGAAACCTTAGGTTTAACTAAAGGATTCATTATGTAAGTTGTATTATGTATTAGAATTATTTATATCATTTGCATGAATGCAAGATGAGTTGATAATAACAAATATCTAAGTGAAAGTCATTAGATAATTGTTAAACGAACAACCTAATGGACCTGCAAAGGACCAAAGATTTGTTCAAGTGTTTACGGATATTTGAGGAGCTCTGTTATGTTTTCATTCATTAATGCTTATATAACTGAGATGATGCTCAACCCTAGTCGTAGGAGGATGACATCATGAATGACGACACCTCTAACTAGATGTGCTCGATTGAGAGCGTTAATGCATTATACATTAAAAGAAAAAAATACTTTACAATTTGGGAAACTGTTATTATGACTGTCTAAAGTAGGTGTTTTGCTAGCTTCAAACACACTATGGAATGTATATGTTGCAATACTCGTACTATACTTGAATGCACACATACAAAAGGACAATCATCATTCAAAACATTCATGAATTTTGAAACAAGTATTCTCAAAGTTTACTCAGATGATTACTTGTTGTCTTGTACAACAAAATTTGATCATGATGGAAACATTAAATTCCGATCTATATGTAGTCTTATGCATATTTGTTTTAGTATTTGGATAATGGAAAGCAGTCATATTATATAATTAATTGATATACCGGGTATAATCGTCTAAATTTATACTACTGTGTTCTATATTTGCATGTTTAATCCATGAATAATTTATTTATTCTAAAATTGTCCATTGCCAGTTGACGATACGGGAGTATCATCGAATTAAGGCAAATGTGAGTGTGTTGGTGATTTATTTACCAAACTCACATGTTGTTCATTGTGATGAACATTGGACTGACCCAACCTACGAGTATTCACTGCATGGATCGGCGTCAATAGTGAAACTCGCAAATGGTTATGTCTCTTATCCTCAGACTTGAGATGCAAGTAGGTCTTGCATGTATGGAATTTCATTCTTTGATATGGTTAAACGCTGTCCTGAATAAGGTAGTTATAAAAACCATCTTCAGGAGTGATGTGAAGTGCATGAATGACACGTGCAGTCAAAATAGGATTTGTTCCTCCACATGTCATGGAGTTAGATACCATTGGGCCCCTCGATGAATTGAACAGATGTTTGTATAGCCGTACCCAAATGACATTAAGATGAATCTTAATTCACTTGGTAATCATGTTCAATATATAGATCGAGAAACATAATAGTTGAACAATTAGAATGACATTTGATCCATGTCTAATGTTCAACACAGTATCTGTAACAAAAGGATGGATGACATTAAAAACCATTTAAATTGAGACGTTTAAGAAACTATCCTCACATATTTCTAGGGGCATTGGCGTGTTGCGAGACGCTAACCTTTGCTTGTATAATTACTTGATTATTATGACGTCGCAAGTGGGAGCTGTTGGAGTATGCTCATGTAGCCTCTCGTAATTTTA
>LBNU01003424.1:19087-60501 GCA_014162995.1 Artemisia annua
ATGTAACTAACCAAGATGATTGACTAGCCACCAGTAAACTATCCCTTATCCAACCAAACCGTGTTTTTCCATATCCCTAAACCTCCCGTTATAACCCTTTTGTAAAGCCCTCTTTGATAGTTATCCTAGGTGCTTACGCCTAAGTGGAGAAGGTTTCGACCATCTCTCAAGCCTATGGTAATCTATTTACTATGTCAGGTAGTGAGTGATATTATCCATTTCCTTTACATTATATTTACATATTATCAACCGAGAGATGTGAGTATCCAAACACTACATGAGAGGTGCTAGTATATTTTCTCCGTGCTTATTTTGAGTAAAGTGGAACGACTAATTCTTGTAATTATTTTTATGCTCGCATTAAATGACCTCTAAATTGTATTTTAATTGGAATAAAAGCGCATTTGCTTGAGGACAAGCAAATCTCAAGTGTAAGGGTATTTGATGAGACGAAAAATATTACGTTTTTAGGGGTCAGTTTGAGTCCTAATTCGTATATTATTGGATCGGATTTCACCCAAAGTCGTTTCTTTTCTCATTTTAGGTACTTTTGAGGAGAAAATCACAAAAGAAGCATTTTCGGAGTGAAAAAGTGCGGAAAACAACAAAATCTCAAAAGACCCTAAAGTGCACAGAAGGTGACGGCGTCATAAGCTTCAACGTGACGACGTCAGGAACAACTGAAGTGAAGAAATTGGAAGTTACTCATGACGGGCCAGAGAGTTTTTGGCCTAGTTTGGTGACGGCGTCAGGGAAGGCCGTCAGATCTGGAACAAGTCGGCGTGACGACGTCAAGAAGGCCATCACAAAACCCTAATCGTCGGCGTGACGGCGTCACACCTTGGGCTGACGCCGTCAGCCCGTATTCTCTATATATATAGGACGAATGTTATTGTTTTAAAAGAGGAACTTGGTGGAGAACTTAAGGGTTAAACCCTAGCTCGTGTATTACAGACCTTAGAGGGTACTTTTACCCCTCTAACGTGCATGTTTAATCTAAGATAAGTCTTCATTCAATCCATACAATATGTCTATGTGTTGTATGATTTATGTTTGTGCTTTTCTTTCCTTTAACATGCTAGGCTAAATTAACTTGTGTTTGCTTAGATCTAATGAAACCTAACTATTGATTATCATGTGATGTGTATGTTGTGATTGTGATTTGGATGAATGTTTCATCTACGTTAGACTTAAGAAAACTGGCTAACCTCCTATACGGTAACAAGCTTGAACGTCTTAGGAAACGTGAATCGTATGTGCGTTAATCGATTTTAAGGTAGTATTTCATGCGTAGGTTGCTATCGGTGAGCTTATGATAGGATACTTGACGTATCGTCATAGAGTGAGGTAGGAGCTTATAGAGTTAGGGAATTGAACGCACTCCCTACGACTTGTTAGGAATACACCCGTCATCCACGCAAACTCAACATACTAATTACATGGTAAAAGATAGTTAGGGAGTAATGAAATCTAAGTAAACACTACTTTCCCCACCATTGTTTTCTCAAAACTTTAATTTAATTTGCATAAGTAGATACTTGGGTTAGTTGACTAGCAACTAATTCCGCCCACTCCTTCAAAACCGAGATTTTACTGCTTTCATAAAAACATAAAAATACAAAAATAATCATCCTCCACCCTTAGACCTTAATTAGAGTAGTCTTTAACCTAACGAACACTATTCCCTGTGAGAGAACGATCAATCCCCCGGTACTTGCCACTACACTATACTACATCGGTCAGGTACACTGCCTGGTGGGGATTGTAAGCCTCTTGAGATCCCTTAAGAGGTAAAACAAAGTGCGTAAGCAATCCCACGCGCATCATGTTCTATATTTGCATGTTTCACCCATGAACATAATTGTTCAAAACTCTAAAGTCGATCACATTGTTTGAGCGCAATATAAATTTTGGTATTTATTCAGAATATAAATAATTTTCTTGTTGAGGCCACAGTTCATATGTATCAACAGGGATGAATATTGGATGACTCACATGAGACTTCACTATATAGATGTTTGTCAAATAGTGAGTCACATTTATGTTTTGTAATCTTGTGTGTCCTTAGACTTTTGATATATATCACATTTGTAATACATGGTGATTATGCTTTGTTTCAGCTCCAACTTTCCGGTAACTCGGGATCATACAGGGGTGTTTTGGGTATGACGAATTATGTATTATAAAGTGGATATAGGCAAAAGGATTTGTTCCTCTTTTAAGAGCATGATACTACTGTGAGCCAATCGATGAAGTGACTGATATTTACACAGCCGTGACTTAAGAGGAAGTCAAACTATTTTTATAACTTACTTTAGTAATATCATTAATTCTAGATTGAAAAACAGATGTTTGCGATTAGAGATGGCTTAATCCGTCTCAAATGAACATGTATCAGAAAAAAAGGGAATAAAGAATATATCTCAAATCATTAGATCATTAACTGTTAATGATGATTACTTAGTTTTATCCATTGACGAACAAGTGGTGTATTTTTGGGAGGCAAGCAGAATACTGTTGCTAGACGGCTACGTGTCAGTATTAATTACTGGAAATTATATACATACCCAAGTGGGAGTTAGTAGGATTTTGTGGATGAATATAACATAACTAATACCGCCATTAATATATAATTCCATAAAATCACACACATATAGCGCAAGACTTCAGTTTTATATAATTATTATAAATATATAAATGATCTAATGAGGCGAAAACTAGATTGAGCTTAACAGTTGGACTGTTTAAGAAGTAATGGGCTTAAACCAAGAACGAGTTCGTGAGCCCATCTGGTCCTTATAGGTCGTTCGCCCTTTGTGGGCCAGGATATGATTTTGGGCTTTATCCATTACTTAGGGAAAAAGATAATAATATCATATATTTTTCAAATGGTATCATATATTTAAATATGGATTTATCCTTTACTGTATTATATATATTCCGCCATTTAGTAATTAGGAAAACACATTATTACAAACCTAATAATTTCATGCCTCGCTCCTCCTCTCTCCGAGTTTCGGTCGAACAACAACACACAAACACAACTTGTGTTTGATTCAAGCAATTATATTGTACGTGTGAAGTTCAAGAAGATCGAGCACTAGCATCCTATTGTAGTTGTCTGAACGCTCGTGTGTATTAATCATGAGAAGATCTTGATGGAAAACAACAACGTAACAGAGAGTGAATTTAAAATTTAGGGTTTCTAAAACTATTAAAGATGTAGCAGTTTATCAGATCAAACTTGTTGTTGAAGTCTATATTAAAAATTCCTGTTTACGAAAAGAATTTTCCTCCAATGAGATCCAGATACACAAACTTAATTAATCATTCATAAATAATTAACACATACCTTATTGCTAACCAGCAAACACGAACAAATGATATCCACTTACTTCTTCTTAACGTCCTAAGCTCAGAAAACACAAGGATCACAAACTTTTTTTCAAGTGTAGAACAAACCTGTCAGTGTATACACTAACACTCAGGTGATGGCCTATAATTGCTAGGCTCGAATGAACAACGTCGTTACAAGAGAGTGATCAAATTAGGAAAATACAAACACGCAAAATGAGTGTGTGTTCATGTGGGGTCGGCCGAACAAGAGGGTAGGGATGGAATTAAGGTTTTGTAAATTTTAGTGTAAAGTTATAATTCATTAACCCTAATGATTTAAATTTGTACTAAAAGTAATCCTTATCTACTAAGGAAACAAAACCTATTCCAAATGAAACTCTTCTATTTAATCTGATGATGTATATTATGTCGATTGAGTTGCAGCGTAATTATATGATTGAAAAGGAGAATGGGACATGTGCCAGGATAAATGGTAAACATGAAAAGTGAAAAAAAATGTGTGTCAAATGTTGAATAGAATAAGCATGCAAGTGATACGAACTTCAGAATAATTGAGAGGTTTGAGAGTTAACTATTAAAGTTGTTGTAAGTCTAGTGTTTATTTAGTTTTAATTATTTATTTAATTTCCTTATAACAAATGTTTTCTTGCTTATCAAGAATACACAAGTTTTCTTGATATGAACCAAACTGATAATATTATTAATGCTGAAAAATAAAGAATCCAAAGAACAGAAGTATGTTTTTCAAGTCCTCAGACCGGTTCTATTCCCTCCTCCCTAAAACTGATGACTTTAAACTTGTGTATTCTTGATAAGCAAGAAAACATTTATTATAAGGAAACTAAATAAGTAACTAAAACTAAATAAACACTAGACTTCGAGGCTCCAGCAACTTTAATACTTAACCCTCAAACCCTTCAATTATTCTGAAGTTCGTATCAGCAAGTTAGTCATGTTTTTAGACATGTCAATCTTTAATTTATTTATATTAGTACCTACATAAATACATAACACATAGGGCTCAAAAGTCAAAAGTGTGATAAGAGTTCGATTCAAATCCTTTTTTATCCACCATGCAAATCTATCATTATAAGCTCCAGTTAGCTCAATATATGTTTCAAGCTTGCTTTTATGCTCTCGATATAGTTTGACTTGAACAATTTCTTGAGCTCGACACGCAAGGTCTTTAGTCTAGTGGTATGCGAGTTGCACATCAACTTATAGGTTGTAGGTTCAAGCCCCGTTAAAAGTATTTGCGAGGTAGATGGTACAGGATGTTAAAATAAAATAAAATAAAATAAATCGAGCATAATGAGTTAAAAGACGCTAAACTCAAGCATATGCCTTTCAAACTCGTCAAGCTAAGGTTAATCTTAGACACGCGTCTTTTTTAACAAATCATGCTAGATCCAATAAAACATGTTTGTACGGTGGGTAATATAGCTTAATGGAGTCCCTTCAATTACCATGATGTCAACACGCAAGACTATAAAAAAGAAGCCAAAAAGTGAAATGAAATTGGCATCCAGACAGTGAGCATCCAGTTCCCTA
Source organism: Artemisia annua (assembly GCA_014162995.1). Lineage (NCBI taxonomy): Eukaryota > Viridiplantae > Streptophyta > Magnoliopsida > Asterales > Asteraceae > Artemisia > Artemisia annua. The sequence continues at coordinate 23,996 of LBNU01003424.1, forward strand.
CTTTTTACCCTATTTAAAAAGCCTTTATTTGCTTCACAAATTCCTCTCACCAATTTGAAACCTATACTTGTCTTCTAACTCTACTTCTCTAATGGCTAATGTAAGTGTTTTACTACAAATTTCTGCAATTTATACCAAGTGATCAGTGTTAATTGTAAATTTATTTTGTTTATCTTATAAAAATAGGTTGTAGAACTGAAAGTTGGCTTACACTGTGAAGAATGCATTAAGAAGATCTTAAAGACCATCAAGAAATTTGAAGGTACAATTTATTCTTCTATTTCATTGAGTTTGTCAAGAACATGATCAAAAAATACTTGTGTCCTAACGCTTTTTGGGCTTGTTAAGTAACCGAAAACATTCTAAAAGAAATAACAGTGTAGATAATTTGATTAAAGATACCCAAAAACTCACTAATCCATGAAATCTTTTTTGAGCAGACATTGAAGCCTATGATGTTGACACAAAACTGAACAAGGTCACTGTTACTGGGAATGTAACGAATGAAGAAGTGATCAGAGCTTTACACAAGATTGGTAAGCAAGCAACCAATTGGGAAGATTAAACCACAAACTACTAGCTAGACGAGATTGATCTACAATTACTACTTTGATACTTATATTTTGTTTAGTCGAGCTTCACGTCTTCGAGGTTCTATTGTCAAAGTTTTGGGATCCTTTAGAGACCAGGCATGTAATATACTAATATTACCCGTTTTCCTAGATTATTAGTTTACTTTATTCAAATCAAATTTCTTTCGTTCTTCTGGTTCAAAGATTACACTTGTATTATTATAGTTTGGATCGTTGTTAATATATTTCTTGTTGCCTTTCAAAAAAAATCACTTGTATATTTATTAATGAATTATCAGAATTATGACCATGTACATGGAGTATATGTATATGTTTCATCTACAATAGATATGTTTTCTCAAGTCTTAAAAAACTCCATTTCCAATAATTAACATAAGTGTAGAACTTTCTATCAGAAAACAATCAACTAATGTTTTTGTTGTATTTTCTTAACAATTGTTATTATATCAAAAGTTTAGTAATCTGAGTTGTGGTGCTTTCATTTTATTTATAAAAGCATATTTGCAAATCTAAAGCGTATCAAATTTAAAGCAATTATGAGAATTTGATTAATAATTTTGTTTACTTGTTTTACTTGACTGGTTGTTGTTGTGAATCACTGAGGATTGTGTGATTGTGTCTGGTCTTTTAGTCATGTGATCAATCTTTTAACCTGATCTTTGAGTAGTTTCTCATTGTTCTCTATGAACTTTGTTTTCTTCACCTATTCACTGTATCACAAACTTTATGATAACATGGATGCGATAGAAAATCATAACAAGAAACATGAGCCATTCAGCAAGACTCATGAACCATTGGAGGAGGGTTTGTGATCCTGTAAATAATGCCTTTAATGCTTGTTAAGACAATAACATAAGTTTAGTTATGTTTTATTTTGTATGGGTCATAATGGGTCAAATAGGCAAAGTGTAATGTTTGGGTCAAATCCGTTTAACCCAAACAAGCCTATAGAAAGTTAGTTATTAGGAAAACAGTTATTATGGTTGTTTAGTTAAAACGGTTACATACTGAAACGACACAATGGTTAACCTTGTATGGTTGTGTCGATTCACAAAGTATATATAGGTCTAGAATCGTTTCAATGAATATATCAAGTTCTACTTTTAATTTACTGTTTTATTGTTCTCATCTCAATTCACAAACTTACAACCAAACACAGTTTCACATATTCACAACATGGTCAACACCACATTTGATAGAATCAAACTTGCTTCAAACCAAACCTGTGACACGTTTTCAACAGTGGTATCAGAGCACACGTTCTGATCCATGGGGGAAGCAAGTTCAAAGAAATACCAAACACACCCTAGACAAACACTACTTACAACAACATACAATCCCAAACACCCCACAGTGGCCAAAACATAAAAAATACATTTCCCCTGAGGGAAAGCAGTTACTCAGAAAGAAAGTAGAAGAAGTTGTCTCTTACAACTCTCTAAAAACTACAAGACCACCATTGGGAAGCAATTACAAGCAATTGGGTGAAACCAGTGGTTTGTCAAAGAAAATGAGGCGTGCACGTTGCTATGTTTGCAAAGAAAGAGGCCATGTGTATTGGCAATGCACAAACAAAGGAAGAGAAGTTATCACAGAAAGAAAGGAACCAAGTGTTATAATTTCCACAACAACAAAGAAACCTGAAGAGTATGGAAACTTCAAGTATGAACCTGAATGTGTGCATGTTGCCACAGATTTCATGGTTGAGGGCTCAGACAGAGGAAATTGGGACAACATATGGTATGTTAGCAGTGTCTATAAAAGACACATGAGTCCCATGAAACACTTGTTCAAAAGAATGATACAGAGGTTCAAAGTGGAAGGCACAGAAGAAGAAAGGGAAAGGAAGTTCTTAATCTCCTATGGAATAGGAGAAGTATATGTGGAAACAAATAAGGGAACAATGGTAGTGTCAAATGTGCTTTACACCCCTGAAATTACTCTAAACATACTCAGTTTAGATCAATTGGAAGAGCAAGGCTACATGGTAAGTTATGAAGGCAATAGATGCAAAATTAAGTACATGTTTGATGGCATGGAGGAACAAGCAGATGTACAAGGAAGCACCATAGAAGAAGAAGATGAAGAAAGTATAAAAAATAGCCACAACAGATTCTTAGATGGATACTTTAGATCTTTGGATCTTGATGAAGAGTGCTCTTTGATCAGAGGCATGGAAGAACTGAAGATGGACAAGGGTGATGAACAGGATTATGTGGATAGTGAGTACTTAAGTATGAATGGAACCCTATACTTCATGAAGGTAAATACTTTCCAAAGATTCATTGCTTTTTTAGACTTGATAAAAATAGACAAATTAGTTTATGGAAACTGGGAAGTACTGAGAAGCAAATTTATGGAGATGATTGAATGGTTCTATATGGTATATTTGAAACAAGAACTGCTAGGAGAATTACCACCTATTGTAGGGGTAATTAGAATAGACTTGTTGGGTCTTTATAAGTTTGTAGATGCACTGGGTGGGTACATGGAAGTGACATTCAGTAACAAATGGAACCAAGTTGCAAGTTTGCTAGGATTAGCATATGAAATTCAAGAGGCAGTCAAAGAAATGTACAAGGAATACATTGGCATGGTTAAAGTGTACTATGAAGAGGCAAAAAGGGTGCAAGGAAAACCAGAAGATGTGGTAAGCAATGGCAGAGGTGCTGCAGACATTGATGGACCACAGGTTGATGCAAATTTAGATGCTGAGATACAAGACATGCTGGATGAAACTCCAAGAAAAAGGAGCAAAACTTTGAAAGATGATGTGATCATGGAAGAGGTCAAAAACAGAAGCAACTATGAACCAACAAGTGAAAGAAAAGAAGAAAATACTAGCAGCAGTGATGACTTTGTCATCATCACATAAAGATGGAACCAAGAAGGACATGGAAGCAAGCATTCAAGCATTAGGAGGGAGAATGTGATCCTGTAAATAATGCCTTTAATGCTTGTTAAGACAATAACATAAGTTTAGTTATGTTTTATTTTGTATGGGTTATAATGGGTCAAATAGGCAAAGTGTAATGTTTGGGTCAAATCCGTTTAACCCAAACAAGCCTATAGAAAGTTAGTTATTAGGAAAACAGTTATTATGGTTGTTTAGTTAAAACGGTTACATAGTGAAACGACACAATGGTTAACCTTGTATGGTTGTGTCGATTCACAAAGTATATATAGGTCTAGAATCGTTTCAATGAATATATCAAGTCCTACTTTTATTTTACTGTTTTATTGTTCTCATCTCAATTCACAAACTTACAACCAAACACAGTTTCACATATTCACAACATGGTCAACACCAAACATTTGATAGAATCAAACTTGCTTCAAACCAAACCTGTGACACGTTTTCAACAGGGTTTTCCGACCTTTTTTTCTCATTGGGTGTCTGGTGATCAAGTTTGCTCTGTTGTATGTTTGTGCATTGAACTAAAAGTTCCTGCAGTATTTACCACACAAATTGAGAATATATCCTAGAACAAGAATTATGAGAACAGAAGATGACTTCAGGACTTGTGGGTTACTGAGATCGATCTGAAGGATGGAGGATGAATTCTAATTCGTAATGATTTATGGTCTTGTTGAGTAACAGAAAATTTCTAAGATTATAACATGGAATTTGTGTCACTGAAACTCACCTCTGAGCTCCATCTTCTATGACTATAACATACTAAAATAAAATAAATATGTGATGTTTTATGAGTAGACATTGAAGCTTTAAGCATATAAGAACTGAACAAGGTCATGGTTACTAGAAACGTAACAAATAAAGAAGTGATCACAGTTTCACAGATAATGGGTAAGCAAGCAAACAAGTAGGAACGCTATCAATAGCAAACCTAGCTAGCAAGCTGAGATTAAATCTATAGTTAATTAGTTACTATTTTAATACTTTCTTTGAGTTGTTACCTGAAAGAGTTTCAGGATTGTTCCAGTAAGCGGTTATATTCACGACTCACTTGTCCATGTTTTGGTATGTTCATAAAACCGAGCATGTAATTTTATCCATTTTCTTCAATTAGTGTAAGTCACTCAGAATAATAATTATCTTTCTCACTAGACAGGTTTTCTAGTTTATTTACTTAACTGATTTTTGGTAAAATACTTGAATCACATTACGTGTATCGTAGCTAGAAAAGTGTATGTTACTCATACAAATTCTATAATTATTCTTCCTTAATACCGATAAGTACAAGTTACCAGTAAGGTTTATGTTACTATTTATGAAGTTTTATCTTAGTGTGCTTCTTCTATCATCTACTCACACCTTACTGTATAACGCAAAAACTATTACAATGCAGACGAAGACGAAATCGTAGTTAAAAACCTTAAGCCAACCAATGAAACTTTTGAACCATTGGGAGAGGATTTTCCAACCTTTTTTCTCATCATATGCCCGCAAATTAAGTGGGTTTTTTTTTGTATGCTTGGGTATTCAACAAAGTTCCTGCAGTTGCAAGAACAAGATTGATAAGAGAAGAAGTTGACTTGGAAGACTTGTGGGTTGATAAGACTATTTTCTAATAGTCTAGATTAGTTCTATGAGTCTGGAGTTGCTATTGTTTGTAACATGTAAGTGGGGTGTCCCCCTCCTTTTGTTGTTAATAAAATCATTACTGTTAAAAAGAAGATTAGATCTATGATTATGCTATTCTTTCACATTCTATTAGGAGATTTTCAGAGAATGTATAATAATGATAACATTACAATGAATTGATAACGCAGCTTGGATTAAATTTGTTAATATATTAGAATTGACAAGTTGACAGTCAACTTATTCCAAAATTTGATTGAATTTGTTGAGAGATTAACCACAGATATCGTATATGGTTATGCATTCGGACTTCATAAGGATTTAGATGAAGCCCTTGAGCCTAATTTATCAGATTTAAGCTCAACACCTAGAAAGGGAGTTTAAATTGAGAAACGACTACATTCAAACACACCAACCTTAAAACATCTAACCCACCCATGATTCGAGGTGCGTGCACCAACATAACCCTTTTTAGATATTTTTTATCTTGGGTGTTTGAAATTGCTTTTTTCCCTACTTTTGCTTCTGCTTATAAGCAGAATACAATTTGAAAAAAAAAAAAAAAAAAGGTAGCTCAGAACAGTGTTAAAATGCTGTAAAAAAACGCAATTAGTCGAAAAAGGAATAACAATTTAGAAGGCGCAATCAAATTCATTTTAGGTTAGATATGAGATTAAAAACGTTATTTTTATTTCATCTAACATAAGCACTTTCAATAAGCAGGTCCTAACCTGCTTATAGAAAACTGTATGTTAGCACAAGATAAGCACATAAGCAAAAGAAGCAGGTTGGTTTATCCAAACTACTTATGTGCTTAAGAATGAGCACATAGGCAGAAAAAAAAAATGAGGAATCCCAGGCACCCTCTTAAAGAGACAAAAAGTGATGTTATTTTTCGAGCACCAGGCACTTAGTTCATCTGCAACAAAATGATCATATGTAGTATATTATCTCTGGCATACAAAAACATGGCAAATACAAGTTATAAACTTTCTAGTTGTCGAAATCATGATCGTTTTGTTCTTGTTGTTGCAGATCCAAAGTCATTTTAACCAAAAGGGCACTTGAATGGCAAGTTGCATTGCCAACAAAATGCCCGTGCCCAAAAATTGACAAAGGCGAAAATGCTAAACATTAGAAGAATACAAAGGATTTGAAATGAAAAGCAAACTGCAAGCCTTAGGGTTCTCGAAGAAAGCTGACCACGAAACTACTTGAATAGATGGTGATGGTATATTATTACTTGATATCGTGAAATGAGGGCAAGACTGCAATGATGGGATCTCCGTACCCAACTGCCTCTGCACAATTAAAATTTTTGATATGTTAAACGAGAAGAGGTAACTATCTTACTATTAAAACCAACGTAACGATTACTTTTGTAAAGATATTCATACAAATATCGTTTAAATGATGCAATAACACAAGTATCTGATAATCCATATTATTAGAGGTGATAATTTTGACCCATCAACGTAAGAATGGACCAATTTGGGCTGTGTTTTATCTCAAACGGGTCAAATATGTTAAAAAGTCCCCCAAACTCTATTTTTAGTGCATACAGTTATACAACCTCCGGAGTGGTTTTATTCAAAGATTTTGGATTATTACATAACAATACTGTTTTTATAATCATTTTTTTTAACCTGGGTTCCGACTCGACATTGCGATCCGTCTAATCCCAGGGCAACTACCCTTTTTGGATAGCCCGGAGTCATCACAGGTGAACCTCCGTGGACACATGGGGATTAATTTTCTCCCCAAGGTTTGAACCTGGGACCTCCTGGGAGTTTCACCCACTTTTGGAGACCAAATCCCCATGTGTTTATATTTAATTCAATATAGGAAATAGTGATACTGGGTCAACCCATCTGACCCAACCTGTTTTAACATATACCAAGGTACTCTTTCATTTCATGAACCACTCTTGAAATAAACAGGTTCTATTCTTTCTTAGTATAGTTTCATATGTCTACAACACTATCTTACGAGTAGGGGTGTCAACGAGCCGAGTCGAGCCAAGTACTGCCAAGCTCGAGCTCGACTCGACTACTAAAACTCGGGCTCGAAACTCGACTCGAGCTCGATCGAGCTTTTAATTACATGCTCGAGCTCGAGCTTGAGCTCGGCTCGCTTTTTAAAACTCAAGCTCGAAACTCAACTCGAGCTCGTATGTGTGTGTACCTTTCAAGCTTGAGCTCGATAAATACTCGACATATTTTGCTCGACTCGACATGCTTACTTGCTCAGTAACGATATTTAAGTAATTTTATGCATATAAAGGGGTAAACATGTAATTTTATCAAAGCTCGATATGGCTCGCGAGCTTCACGAGCCGACTATTCTGAAACTCGAACTTGACTCGAGCTCAAGCTCGACTCGATTAAAGTCGAGTCGATTTCGAGTATTTTCCGGTCAATCTCGAATAGCTCACGAGTTTTCCCGTCTCATTTTCCGAGTCGAGTTCCTACTGATTGGTCAAATTATTTTTATGCAATTACTAGTTCGTATAACTTAAGTAAGTTGGCCTAATGATTAAAGTGAACCAGAGATGATACCTCCATCGTCAAAGAGGATCTTAATAACTTCTCCAGCTGTATCAGACTACATCATCATATAATAAAGATATCATTAGATTGACATGAAGTTTTTTTTTGAATATAATGAAAGCAAAAACCGTTGCGCATAGTATCTCACCTTCACCGGAAGTTCAGTGCCAAACTGGTCCAAATAGCATATTGTCTGTCCTTCCTTTATAACATCGCCCTGTTTAAATAAAGGCATCCATTGTAGCCATTCAATATTCCATTTACTTCAAGTGAGGAAAAATGAAGATTCCCCAAAATGGAAGTTAAAGAACTAAAATTAAGCGCATCCCCAATGGTAAATTGTCATACTGACTAGAAAGATTTGAATAAGTCTAACCTCCGCTGCAAAAGCTTTTCAACAATATTGAGAGAGATGGTTTAAGAGAAAATTTATTTGAAGACTAATATTTCTAAAAAAGAAAGTCACCCCACTCCAATCAAAACAATATTTTCAATGAATTAAAAGCTCTGACGGAGAAGAAGAGAAAAACTCAACGTTTGAGATTTTCTAAGAAAAGTGGTATAGTTTTAATGCTCCCTCCCATATGCTTATTGGTATATATAAATTATGAACATCTTTGTATACAAAGTGATTTGCATTAAATTCAAGTGTTTTCTCCCATAACTTGACAAAAAAAGGTCATTCAGTAAACAAACAAAAAAAATACCTCTTTAATGAGAGTAGGTTGCTTCTTCCCTTTGAGTGTCCTGCTTTTGCGGAACGTTCCAACCTGATAATTGAAAAAACTAATGAAATACAAACCCATAAATCTTTCTGCATAAGCAGAAGAATCGGGTATGAAATATTATACCGTTGGACTCGAGACAAGAACATATCCTGTGGCGCCAGAAGCTTCCAATGCTGCTAACTTCTTTGACTTTTCAACAGGGATGTTTGTAAATGGGTTTGTTTTTTGAGAAGGCTTAGGTGGTGATGGTGGGGTAGCAATAGCAGATTCACCCATTGGTTCACTAGGGATTGGTGGTGCTTGTGTAGGTGAAGCAATAGGCATGATGGTTTCTGCTGATTTAATGTTTCTCTTGAGATGCATTTCAAATCCCCCAATCTATAAGTAAAAGAGTAATGTCTGATTAGATGACCTTTATATTATAATTACTATACTTAAAAAGATGCAAACGAGATTATCTATATCGGAGCTTACCTTCAATTTTAGCTCAGCAATTTGTGTCTCGTCACAGACACCCAAGACAAGATCCTGAATGGTATAAGAAAAACATGTCGATCAAAATAAATTTATTTAGTAAACAATTGCACATCATAACAAAGATAGGTAATACTATCTGTTGTTGAGGTATATGTGGTCATATTTTGAGACACTGACCTCAAAGCCATCAGGAAAAGTCGCCGCTGTTGAAGTACTCTTCTCCACTGATCCTTCAGATGGAAATGCCACAGAGGAATATCATAAGTATTATAGTAAACAACCAGAATGAAATACATTATATAGGTAGAAACTTGAACTTCTAAAACCATTTCGACCTGACTAGTAGGATTGAAAGAAAAAGTATAATGGAATTTGATTTCACAATGCAGATTAATGTTAACCACAATTGTTGATATTGCACCAAAAAGAAAACACTCACCATTAGCCTTGTCAACAACAGCAACTTGAGATGACTTCACAGCTGACACAAGAGCTCCTGCCCGCTTATTCTGAGACTTGGTTGGAATGATCCATGATGCATTAGGCATAGAAACCATGCCAGGTCTCTCAAATGCAGAGGGCAAAGGTGAAACAGTGCCCATAGAATCTGAAACATAAGTTTTACATATAAATACAACGATAGTAAAAACAATAAATATCTGCTTTACTTAAAGAGTTGCTGAAGAGGAAAAGAAAAAATTACAGATGCAGCTATCTTAGAAGTGTGAAATAGGCATTAGCATATACGCGCCATAATAGTCAAAAACCACACAGATTGCAGATAATAAAAAATTTAAAGAGATTAAGTTACGTACTCAATCACGATTAGGGCTACCACATAGGAAAATAAAGCCTTTTAATTGCATATCACATATACATATTAGCAAACCAAATGTAACATAGTGGCACTAACATCTTGGGATTAGTCTACTACTAATAGAAGTCCCAAAACCCTCAGAAACAATTGCATCCATTTATATGTTCCAAGGAGACTCCATAAGCCAATTGAATATGAGATGGAACCCCATAAGTCCCTTTACATGGCATAAGAACCTAGTTGTGATGCATGTTTTTTTCCAAATAATGAAAACAACAAACCATTCAATCTATGCAGAGTAAGAATCGGCGTAGGCGGCCATATGCCTAGGCAATTTGAGGTTTATAGGCCATATTACTTGGTCAGGTCAAAACGGTCAAACCAAAGGGCTTGTGTCCCAATGGTACCCCTTGTTGTGTGAGAAGCCCCCTAATGTGAGTTAGATTTGTTGTATATATACTGTGGCATAGTTAGTTTCTGTTCTAAAAAAATAAATAAATAAAGGTCAAAATCAGTCAAAAATGGATCAAAGTCGGCCAATTGAAGGTATCAGCCCCTACCCTNTTTTTTTTTCATATTCTTGTTCACTCGATTTATGTCTGTCTGTATGATTTATGCTGTTAGAAAATCGATTAGACAATCGAATCATTTCAGAACCGAATGGTATAAACATAACTCGATTTGTTTCAGAAATCGTTCTGAGAAAATGATTTTGACAGTAGTAGTAGCAATCTTGATTTATGTTGGTTATACTCGATTTGAGAAAGCTATGTGAACTTTTTAGTATTTGAAGCATTAGGTTCATGCCATACTTGTTTTGAGCTAGAACCTGCAGGTATTTGAGGTGGGTCACGCCCAATATCCACGGTCATTTTGGAAATTTGAAGAAGCCTAGACTACTTAACACTCGAAGTTCATATAAAAAACCTGAACATTAATCAAACACACGCCTCCGACAAATTTAGCTACACAATTTGCACATACAGAACATTATATGTCCGCTGACCAAACCAATCAATCGTAAAAATACCGAAACATGAATTTGCAACACACAAAGCTCAATTAGTCATATATAACAATATGATACAACACACAGTCATGTCAGTTTCCATATTTGAAAAAGCCTCAACTGGCTAACAATCAAGACTATAACAATACTTTTTTGCTACTCGATAACCACAACCTCGAATCTGTACCTAACTAAACACTTCAAATTCTCAGATTAACAAATTCACAGATTCAACCAATCCGACGCATCTCCATACACCTAAAACATTTACAGGGCATGTTTATTAGAAGATCATGCTTATTTCTGTAAAAAAAAAAAAATAAGCTACTAAATATATAAGTTTTATTTGACAGACAGAACTTATTAAAGATTTAAAAAATAATCTCTTAAAATCAAATGCTACTTCACGTCGCTAATAAAAACAATCTCTATTTTATAGCTCCCGCTCAATCTCCATCTACAACTTCATCTCCGAGTTACTTTTGCCAAACATACTAGAGCACATATATTCACTTCACACCTAAGGGGGGTGTTTGTCTAAGCTTATTTATGGGTTTATGAGCTTATTTGATTTCGGCTTATATTTCACAAGCCCTGATTTTTCGGCTTATTTTGAAGCTTATTGTCCTATATAACCTTGTTACTATCATAACAAGCATGTGTAAGCCGATAAGTTTCAAAATAAGCCAGAAAATCAGGGCTTACGAAATATAAGCCGAAATCAAATAAGCTCATAAGCCCACATATATAAGCTTAAACAAACACCCCCTAAATCAAAAACAGAACCATCTACATCACATACACAGATAGATACACAACCAGAACCATCTAATACATGCAGGTAATGCATATACAATAACAGAGCCTAGCTAAATCAATCATATCATCAAATTGTAATAAAATATAGCTCAATTAGTAACTAAATAAAAAGTTATAAAGATAACTTGATCTGTAAATGATCAGATAGAAAGCAAGGATGATGTGATTAAGCATAAGAGAGGACTTACAGTGAAAAGATCGCAATACAGCTGCAGATTCCATTTGTAAAATGCGAGAGAAATGAAATGAAATGGAGGAAATGTTGTTGGATATGAATTAGGTGGTTTATATATTTTAAATAAGAAATGTTTCTTTGAAATGTCCGCCCAGTTACATCAGTTTCTTCACCCACTTCTCAGTGTTGCAACCCCCCTTTGTTCTTGCTAACTTACGCCTCCCTTTCTTCGTGACGTGGTTTTTTTTTTTTTNTCATCTTTTGTTTTTTTTTTGAATGACAATTTGAAAATGGTAAATCTTTAACTGTAAAAAATACATCATCGCGATGAGAATATGTTTATCTTTCAGTAGACGAGCGCTTTGTTATACTTTTGACCATTTTTTAGTGTTGAAATTTTCGTCCAGGAGGGAAAATCACACATAATTTGTAAAATCACTTGTGATTGGTTATTTCAAAAATCACGAGTGGCTTCATAAGTCACATATTTAAAAAACACATGTGATTTTAGTCGGCTCGCAATGTCAAGTCGTAAATCAAAGTTTAAAAAAATCACATGCGATTTAACAAGTCACATGTGATTATTAAAGTAATAAATCAGATGTGATCTTTCTGGGCAGAAATTTGGAAAAACAAATTCGTCGAAAGTATATATAAACGCATTTTATAGAAAGATAATTTAATTCTCGTCGTGATGGTATAATTAATTCGCATGACGATTAATGGTTTTGCGATATGTTTTAGTTATTTTATAAAAAAGAAAAGAAAAAAAAAAGAAATCAGATTTTTTTATTTGATAAAAAAATGAATTGGTCATGATCCACCCATTTGTTCTTTAGAAAAAAGGTTTTTATAAAAGATCTGAGCTGTCACGTGTAAAGTTAACTCTGAATCTTAGGTTGTGTTTGTTTTTTAAAAAGAGGCTCTTAACAGCCTCTGAATCTGAACCGTTCAGACGCGGTCAGACATTTTGGCCGTTCAGACCGTTTTTTTTCCTGTTCAGACGCGATCAGAGACAGTAATATCTGCAGTACTTGTCTCAATTTTATTTTCATGATATTAGTTGATTTGATTTTGCTTAAATTGATTGCATATATGATAATACCTAAGGCAGAGCGTATGCACGTGCATACCATAAAAACGCCATAGTCCTAGTCATATAAAAATGTCATACACATAATTTCAAACTTTACAAAAAATCCAATCAGAGTACTCTCCCAGATAGAATTCAATCCAAGTTTCATCAAGGGTAGATGTTAGGATCACGTTTTACGTAATCTCTCAAGTCTCGGTCATTTTCATAATATGTAATAGGTTGCTTTATTATTTATGTTACATGATGTAAGGCTTATAAAGCCCAAAAGGCCTTAGGCCCAAACGATTTAGGATAGGAAGGAGAAGGGAATGTTGCCCTAGCTCCTTACCTATAAATAGATACCTTATGTAACATTTCATTTTGTTATTATAATTGATATCTTAACTAAACTCTTGTCTCATTGATTCTCATATCTTTTAGATCAACCAAATCTACTTCTCATCTCATTTCTAACAAAATCTATACTTGTGTTTACAATATGGTGACCTAACAAGTGGTATCATTCGCTAGAAGAAGGTGTAAAGTTTTGTTTTTGTTTCATACGATCCAAAAATCTTGTGTTTTTACTCGTTATTTTTTCAAAAATCTTGCTACTTTCTTGTTTGTTTCGTGTTTATATCACATCTTTGTCTTCAAACTTGTGCTACAAATTCAAACAAACAACAAAGTCTCAAAATTTTTAAAAAATATTTTGATTCGTACACTTGTACTATTTTTGGAAAACTTTGAAATTTTTGAAAAGTGGTTCAAGTTTGCAACTTTCTTTAAGATTTCATCATTTTACGGTTAGTTGTACAAGAATCTTGGATTAAAAACGTGTTTTTGGATTGTTTTTTACAAAATCAAAAATCTTCCTAGTTTTGACGTGTTATCGAGAACCTTGGACCCTAAACTTTCGAGAACACGTTTCGTTGCTTCATAAGTGTTACCGTTGCTTACACAGTGCTTTTCTCTCTTGTATAAGAAAGAAAACACTTCGACTTGTTGGATATTTTCGTTATTGTATAATCTCGAAAATTTGGACACCTTTTCGAAAACTTGAAAACTTTCGAGAACATATCATAACTTTCGAGAACTCTCTCTGTTTCCGACAAATTGTGTTGTTTTCGAAATCATTTTCAAATCTTTCGAGAACATTGTTGGTCTCATTAGTTTCTGTGATCTCGACAATTTGCCTTTATCGAGAACATTTTATCGAGAACATTGAAATTTTTCGAGAACACACAAAAACTTTCGAGAACACTTGGACTTTGACTGATTTTTCGAGAATTTCAACAAACTAAGTTTCGAGAACACACTTGTGCTAAGTTTTCGAGAATTGGCTTATACCTTCTGCAAGATCCATTTACACACATCTTCAATCATGTCTCAACCACCGTACTACAACTTTCATCAACAACAACCGTTTCATCAAACACAACAGTTTCGTCAACAACAGCAGTATCAACATCAACAACCTCCACAATCGTATCAACAATCATTTCCATATCATCAAATGATCTCTCAACAACATATCATGATGCATCAACATCAACAACTACCTCAACCTCAACCTTTTCCCATGCAACAAATCACTCCACCGTCAAAACAAACTCACTGGTTTGACCAAATGTGTGAAGTCATCACTACTCAACAATCAAGGCATGAAGCAGGTTCACTTGACACACCACCAATGCTCACACCCGGTAATTATGTACAGTGGTCAAGTCGGTTCCTACGATTTCTTGAACTCAAGAAACCACATGGCAAATACATGAGGAAAGTAATCATTGAAGGTCCTTTTGAGACACCGACTAACATTGTCCCAGGTGATCTAAATGCCGATCCACCCAGACCTGATTCACGAGCACCTCTTACTGACGCTCAACTCACTGCTGAACAAATCCTTCACAAAGAGGCAGATGAATATGCTATGATCTACATTCTTCAAGGAATACCAAATCCGATCTTTCGAAGTGTTGATGCTCAGAAAACAGTTAAGGCTATGAGGGAACACGTTCATCTCTTAATGGAAGGCACTCAATTGAATCAAGAGGACATGGAATCCAAACTTTATATGGAATACACACACTTCATGATTGAGCCAATGGAATCACTTGAGTCATATTACCACCACTTCACGAACATCATTAATGACCTCGACAGACATAATATCATCTTACCAAAGATTGCTATCAACACGAAGCTTTTAGGATGTCTCAGTCCTGATTGGCAGAAGTATGTGACGTTTGTTCGACAAGCAAAGAATCTTCACGATACACCATATGGTTTGTTGTATGACTATCTGAAACACCATCAACATGAAGTGGACAAAGATCGCGCTCTCAGAGGGAACTACTCACAGCCTCCAACTACAAACTCTTTGGCGCTCGTTGCTCAATCATATGTTCCTCCTCCACCACTGCCAAACCATGCTTATCCTCTGGAACATGCTTATCTCAACTACCCATCTCAAACCCAAACACCTCAATACTCATCTTATGATTCCTCAATGCAACCACATGCAAATCAATTTGCCTCTTATGACAACAATGATACCTTGTATACACAAAACACTGCTAATGATAATGATGATGACGAGGACTTCAACAGCCTTAATCAAGGAATTGCACTCATTGCTCGAGCTTTCAGCAAATTCTCAANCCTCTGGAACATGCTTATCTCAACTACCCATCTCAAACCCAAACACCTCAATACTCATCTTATGATTCCTCAATGCAACCACATGCAAATCAATTTGCCTCTTATGACAACAATGATACCTTGTATACACAAAACACTGCTAATGATAATGATGATGACGAGGACTTCAACAGCCTTAATCAAGGAATTGCACTCATTGCTCGAGCTTTCAGCAAATTCTCAAACAAGTCCAACAATCGTCTTCGCACATCTTCCAGCACAAGGAATCAAGCTGTCATTCAAGATGGTCGCGTTGAAGTTCAGAATCGTAACAGTGGAAGATTTGGATCGGGTGGTTATATGGGTAACTCAAATTCTGGACAAAGGTTTAATAACAATGGAGGATTCAGGAACAATGGTGGTGTCCCTTAGAAAAAGGCTGAACTTGTTGAAACTGGGAATACTGAATCAGGGAACACAGTCATCATATGCTACAACTGCAATGGGATAGGTCACTTGGCAACTGCATGTCCTTCACCACGAACTCAAGGCAGCAAGTATCACAAGCAGACATTACTCCTAGCTCTCAAAGATGAAGCTCGTGGCAACAACAATGCTAAGGACAACATCTTCATGGCCAATGCACNGTTTAATAACAATGGAGGATTCAGGAACAATGGTGGTGTCCCTTAGAAAAAGGCTGAACTTGTTGAAACTGGGAATACTGAATCAGGGAACACAGTCATCATATGCTACAACTGCAATGGGATAGGTCACTTGGCAACTGCATGTCCTTCACCACGAACTCAAGGCAGCAAGTATCACAAGCAGACATTACTCCTAGCTCTCAAAGATGAAGCTCGTGGCAACAACAATGCTAAGGACAACATCTTCATGGCCAATGCACATTCTGATGATGACATGGAAGATTTGGAAGCCAATGCTGCTGTTATGCTCATGGCCAACATGCATGAACTCCACATGAGTGACTCGGGCCTAATGTATGACACTGATGGTCTGTCTCAGGTAACTGATCTTAACTCATGCTTGATACATGAAATTACTTCCGCATCTGCATCTGCATCTAACAAGGAACAAGGAGTTCAAAATGATTCATTGTTATCTACACAAGCGAATAATCAAATGAACACAAAAGTTATATTTGATGATTATGATCAAATTAACCCGGTTGTCACATTTGATGATTCAGATACTGATCATGTCAATGATAACAATGCTTACATTGAACATCTTGATCCTCTGTCTGATCCAGATTCAGAACTTCAGACCCTTCTCATGACTAGTCAATCTCAAAACATTAAATGTCAAGAGCTTAATGCTAGGTTGAAAGAGAAAAATGAATTATTAACTAGGGATCTTGAGTGCTGTAAATTACAACTTAACAATCCTGAAAAACTTGTTAATCGGAAAAAAGTTTTGAAGTTGCTTTTCAAAAATCTTATCTTAAAGAAAAAGAGTTAGAACATCAAATTTCTAAGATAATGGAATCTAACAACTTAACTTCTGAATTGGAAAAACAAGCGTTTGAACACAAACAACAAATTGCACAACTTGATGCAGTCATTTTAAAAACTAAAACAGAGTTGTCAAATTGTCAAGCTGAGTTCAAAGAACATAAACGCAAGTCCAGAGAAAGAGTTAAGTCATACATAGATGAGATTGTTGAATTGGAACATAGGCTTAAAGAATTTCAAAATGTTGTATATAAAACTGGTAATTCAGTCACAACGATTCAAAAGTTTTTAGTAAAACGAACAAATAATGGACACGGCTTTGCTATCGGAAGTGAATCACCATGTATTTTACGAACAAAACTCAAAGAGATTCCAAAGTTATATAGTGCAGACCATTTTTTTGACGATACAGTTGTTCGTACTGTTGTATATGATTGTGAGGAAGAAGAAGAACTCGAAGACGAGAGTCGATCAAAAATGCAAAATGTTGAATATAATATACATTTTGATTACTCAAAAATGCCTCCTATAAACGAGATGTTTACTTCTCAAAAAGAGAAATCTGAACAACCATGGTACATTATAAAACCTCAAGATGTTACTTCCCCCGTAGTTCCTGTCAACCCAGTGGTGTAAATAAATGGTCATTTACCAAGTCATGAAAAACTTAAACCTCTTCCCACTCATTGTCGCGTACCTCGGTATTTTGACACGTTCAAGGAAGATATTGAACTTTTAGAACAAGCAATTGAACGCAATTCTCAAATAACGGTTTTCACTATTATTGCTCCTCATGAGAAAGAAAAACGANGTCATTTACCAAGTCATGAAAAACTTAAACCTCTTCCCACTCATTGTCGCGTACCTCGGTATTTTGACACGTTCAAGGAAGATATTGAACTTTTAGAACAAGCAATTGAACGCAATTCTCAAATAACGGTTTTCACTATTATTGCTCCTCATGAGAAAGAAAAACGAGAGGTGTTTCAAAAACAGTTTTTACCTCACGTTAAACACTTGCGTCTATGTGCTAACCTCTAGGAACAGGAACTTCAAAAAGAAGTATCTTCTATGATGAATGTTTTTCAAGCAACTGAACAAGCGATTTCAAAGCAAACACGTCGAAACAAGTTTTTACAAAAAGAAGCTGATCGACTCTTGGAACATGTTCTTAGTGCTGATATAATATCTGTGGTTATGAATTCTCTTTATGAATCTGGTACTTCAATGCTTGTTGATGATCACTGTGATGATATTGATTTGTTGTCTAAACAACTTGAGACATTAAAATGTGAAAATGAGAATCTCCGACAACACAATGATGATGTGCAAAACAAACTTTCAAATGAGATTTTTCAACTCAACAAAAAGCTTGAATGGTATCAAAACCAAAGTCTTGATTTCGAATTGGAATTGCAAAGTCTTAAAACTTCAACATCTTTTCAAAATGAAAATGAGGAATTAAAAAGTCAAATTTCAAAGTATGAAAAGGAAATTGCAGAATTGCAAGAAGTTACAGACCATTGGCAAAAGAGTCGAGATAACTATCTCTATTCAAACAGAAAGCTCAACAGTGAAATTCAAGATAAACAGCACATTATCATTGAGTTGAAAGAGAAAATAAGAGAACCTGAAAAAGGAAAATCTGTCAACACAAAATTAGTTGCACCAGGAATGTACTCATTAGCCATAACCAATGTAGAACAACACACTCATAAGTCTAATTTGGATCCTTCCACTTCTACAGGAATAGTTGCCACTCCTAGCGTTAGCAGATCCAAGCGTAAACGTATCAAAAGGAAGAATAGGATTTTGCAATGTAGAAGAGAGACACTAGAAGCCTCTGAAGTAGAAGAACACCTTAGGACTTTGAATAAAACTCATCTTGCACTAGATTTAGATTCTGATTTGGCAAATTGTAATCCTAATCTTTGTGTAACGAATGATGAACCTTTAAATGCTTTGAATGTTAATGCTTCATTTGTGTTTTGTCGTAATAGTATGTTATCTGGTGATCATTCTAAATGTGTTGCAAACTCTCTTTTATCTCGTCATAAGAAACGTACATCTGGCAGAAAATCTAGGCCCACTATTGCTTCTAAATCTGTGCTAGGACTTATGCCATGTATAGTTTCTAAGGATGATGTAGTCACCCCAGTAGTTGCGAACAATACTCATAGGAACATGCCATCACTTAGCGAATTCACTAAGAAGAAAGCACGATCTAGTTGGAATTGGCAACGTTGGTTACAAAGAACGCATAACTTTAAATGGATTCCAAAAATTGTTAATCTATGTGCTTCTAACCCAACGGAACCCACAACTTCTTTGGATTCCACCCTTACCGTTGTTCCATCGTCGTATCCTTTGTGTGACGCAGGTGGTTCAAATTGTTCTCTGGATTGTTGATAGCGGATGCTCCCGACACATGACAGGCAATCTAAAACTGTTAAGAAACTTTGTCTCAAAGTTCATTTGTACTGTCAGATTCGGGAATGATCATTTCGCTGCTATAATGGGGTATGGGGATTATGTCAGTGGGAACATCGAAATAAGTCGTGTATATTATGTTGAAGGCTCGGTCACAATCTCTTTTCAGTCGGTCAATTTTGTGATGGTGATCTGGAAGTTGCATTTAGGGAGAAAACTTGTTTTGTTCGTGATTTACAAGGAAATGATCTTATGTCAGGCACACGTGGAAACAGTCTTTATACCATTTTAATGTCCGACATGACTGCTTCCTCTCCTATTTGTCTACTTTCAAAGGCTAAATCGACAAAATCCTGGTTATGGCACAAACGCATGTCTCATCTCAACTTCAAAATTATGACTGATCTTGCTCGCCATAGACTAGTTGACGGTCTTCCAAGGTTCAGATATGCAAAAGATCACTTATGTCTTGCTTGTGAACAAGGAAAGAGCAAACGTGCACATCTCAGTTCAAAACTAGAACCTAGTACCGATCATGTTCTTCAACTTCTTCATATGGATTTATGTGGCCCAATGTGAGTACAAACGATCAATGGGAAACGGTATATTCTTGTGATAGTCGATGACTTCTCCAAATGGACTTGGGTCTACTTTCTTCGAAGCAAAGATCAAGCTCCATCGATGATAATCACCTTTCTCACGAAAATTTAGGTTCAACTTCGCAACACAATCAGAATAGTAAGAACGGATAATGGAACTGAATTCAAGAATCAAACTCTTCGTGATTATTTTGAGAAAGTGGGAATTGTACATCAAACATCGATTGCACGGACTCCCGAACAGAATGGAGTGGTCGAAAGACGCAACAGAACGTTAGTGGAAGCCGCACAAACGATGCTCATTAATGCTCAATTACCAGATTATCTTTGGGCAGAAGCCGTCTCAACTGCATGTTACACCCAAAATCGTTTTATGATCAATAAACGTCATAAAGTCACACCATATGAAATTGTTCACAAGCTCAAGCCTAACATTCAACACTTTCATGTATTTGGTACTCTATGCTACCCAAATAATGATCGTGATAATCTTGGAAAACTTAAAGCAAAGGCTAACGTCGGTATCTTCATTGGATATTGTGAAAACTCTAAAGGAGTTCGAATCTACAACCGTCGTACTAGGGAGATTCAGGAGACTATTCATGCTAATTTCGATGAGCTCACAGAAATGGCTTCTGAACAAAACAACTTAGGACCCACAACCAACCGTCTTAACTTTCCAGATTCTTCAGATGAACCATTGTCACTAACTCGTAAAGAATTGGAAACATTGTTTTCTCCTTTGTTCGATGATTCATTTGAGACACGTGCACCTGATGTATCCACTAGTTCCGCTGCTCAACCTGATAACTATCAAGTACCTGATACACCGGTTACTACAACAACAACAACCGTAGAACCCGATGCACCTCCAATTGAATCACCAACAATAGACGAACAAACCGCTTCCAACACCGACAACCCAACTGAGGATCTGAATCAACCACAAGTACTCGAACCTGCAAATTATGATCCAAATGCGTTCTTCAATCCGTTTGCTCCGACTCCGAACCTTTTAGATATTGCTGAGTCGTCAACACGCAATTTGGAACCAACTAATATGCAGCAGTTTCATAACCCTCACCCTTCAACACATCATTGGACTCGTGATCATCCAATAGTAAACATCATTGGTCATCCAACAGCTCCAGTTATGACAAGACAAAAACTTCACTCCGATGCCGAACATTGCATTTGTGCTCTCACCGTTTGTCAAGAAGAACCCAAAAACATTAAGCAAGCTCTCACTTACGACAACTGGATTGAGTCAATGCAAGAGGAACTCAACCAATTCAAACGTCTTGAAGTTTGGGAATTAGTTGAACGTCCGGATGGAGTTTACGTCATTGGAATAAAATGGATTTGGAAAAACAAGTTGGACGCAGAAGGCACGGTTATTCGTAACAAATCACGTTTGGTAGCTGAAGGATATACTCAGGAGGAATGAATTGACTTTGAGGAATCTTTCGCACCAGTGGCTAGACTTGAAGCTGCTCGAATATTTTTGGCATATGCTGCTCACAAAAAGATGGTCGTTTATCAAATGGAGGTGAAAACGGCATTTCTGAATGGTCAACTACGTGAGGAGGTCTATGTTAGTCAGCCAGAGGGATTTGTCGACCCAGAGCATCCGAATCATGTCTACGGACTTAAGAAAGCTCTATATGGTCTCAAACAAGCCCACAGGGCGTGGTATGATAAACTTACTGCTTTCTTGCTTGTCAATTCTTTTACTAAAGCTTTATTAGATCCAACTTTTTTATCCAAAAACACGGGGACGATGTTTTAATTGTGCAAATATATGTTGATGACATTATTTTTGGTTCTACTAATATACTCAAACGCTTTTTCCAGATTAATGAAAACAAAATTTTGAAATGTCAATGATGGGTGAACTTACGTTCTTCTTAGGACTACAAGTTCATCAGTCACCTCGTGGGATTTTCCTTAATCAGTCCAAATACGCTCTTGAGATAATTAAGAAACATGGCATGACCAGTTGTGATACTTACAATACCCCAATGGCCAACACAACTGTAGCCTCTCGTAATTTTCCCAACGGTTAGTAAATACATACAAGTTATTACATTATTTAAATACCCACTTTTACGTGTGACAAATTTTTTTTTTATATATATAAGACTTACTATATAAATCACAACGGTAAATTGTGATTTATCATTTGCCTAGAAACGATGCTTGCACACCAACCTAGATAGTCTAAATTACCGCGAATATATTTTTAAACGTTTATATTTTATAATATACGTTTCGTTTAATTACCGTACAATATTTATATATTNAATACATACAAGTTATTACGTTATTTAAATACCCACTTTTACGTGTGACAAAATTTATATATATATATATATATATATATATATATATATATATATATATATATATATATATATATATATATATATATATAAGACTTATATATAAATCACAAAGGTAAATTGTGATTTATCATTTGCCTAGAAACGATGCTTGCACACCAACCTAGATAGTCTAAATTATCGCGAATATATTTTTAAACGTTTATATTTTATAATATACGTTTCGTTTAATTACCGTACAATATTTATATATTCCCGAAACCTACGAAAATTCTCGAGACTACCCACTAATATTATTGGACCGTAACCCGACCCGTGAAACTTGCTAATTGGGCCTACGTGACCCAATGGGCCTTAAAACCCAACAGCTACACCAAACGGACCCTTTGTTTTCTTTTCTTTTATTTCTTGCTGGGCCAGACAAAACCCAAAAGCCCACAAGGCTTTATAAGCCCAAACGCCACCCTTGTTATTTTTTCTTTCTTTCCTTGTCCCAGTCGCGACCCCCCTACAAACGCACCCTATTTTTTTGAACTCGACACACAACCCATGCATATTTTTTGCATGACTCAATTAACAACCTAGCTAAGATCTGGAAATGATAAAACTCGCTACCTATCTCACTCGTTTGCTACCTAAATTTTGACCAAAGTAAATTGCACAAACCATGTATACAAAAATTCCAAAACGTGGCAATACATTCCTTTGCACCACCCAACTTCACCAATTGCCTCAAATCAAACACTATACAAATAGTAGGATGTCATTCCATTAGCGAGACAACACACAAGTATATTGGCTCCTTTCTCTTGTCTTGAACCCTCACAAGTCTCCTATAAACTCTCTAGTACGTTTTCAGTAATCTACACACACAAACGAACCATAAAACTAATATTCGTGAAGAGTACCATACGAGTTGGGACAAGAAGTTGGCGAGGAGTACGAACCATACAAGTGATCCTAAGAAGCGAACCTTGCTCGTCTCATACCTTTGCTAGACTGTGAACCATTCTACGTTGATCCTTTGTACCACTTCGAACCCTACGTGAAGTTTACTCCACCTTTTGAGGTGAAGTAAGTCGCTCGACATCATGTTCTTTATTTTCATTTCGTTATTATTAAATTTTGCATGTTTACTTTGATTATTTATTTCGTCATATAAAAACGTAACATACATATATTATTCGACATTCTATTTGTCCAATACGTTAACAAACAGGTTACATTAAGCTTTTGATCTAAAACTAACATTTAATTAATGTATTCAACACGTTTTGTAAATCCCATGACCCATTCGTTATATAAGAAAAAGACTTAGAATATTTCTAAGTCTTGAAACTGTTTTGAGATTGGTTTTGACCAATCACTTTGGCCTCGTTAAAACTTATTTCAACACACGACCCATACTTTTTATTTCTCGACCCCATTGTCACCTTGGTGAACAATTAGAGAACACTTATTTTTCGACCATATAAACTCGTTTGACCAAAATGCCCGACCCCTTTTGTAGCGACCAAAACAGAATTTCTATAAAAATAAACCACCTAACGTGGGCTTATTTGAAGCCCAATAAGCTATAACGATAAGCTGGTCCCAAAAGCTCTTTTGAAATGTCATTAGGATCCTAAAATGAGCCCAAGTCCAGGCCCAAACCTCTCGTAAGCTCAATGGACCTCAAACTCTTAATGGGCCTTGTATGTAACTCGTTAAGGCCCATTTAGTGTAAAAAGCACTTTTTAAGCTAATAAGCAGTTTTTATAAACTAATTAAGATATCCTGAGCTTATTTAGAAAATAAAAATGTTAAGTTTTTAATTTGGTAATTTTTGGACTAAATTTGCAAAACTTTACAACCTAGGGACTAAAACTGCCAAAACTGTAAACTTAGGGTCTAAACTGTCAAAACTGAATTTCTGAGTTATAAACTGTAAATATTGAAACTTGTGGGTAAATATTGTTAATATTGATACATTTGGACCTAAAATGAAACAATAGTTAATTTTGGACTAACGGTGTAAAATCTATATCGTTAGGATTAAAATTGTAACTTGGTGAAACTTAAAGGATTTTCTGTAAATATTATTTTATAAAAAAATAATATTAATGTTTGATATATATATATATATAAACACATATTTAATATATAAATTTAACTTATATAAATACGTTATATAATTCGTCACTATAATTAAATTTAACGATATAACAAAATATTATTTACTTCTTTTAACGATACGTTTATTTCATTTTCTTTTATAAGTTACAAACACGACTTATCATTTACAAAACCTTGATAATAACTTTACATAAACCATCGATCATTATACTTACAAGTTATATGTATATATAACTTTGTTTTTATACTTTAAGCATTTAAACAAACACGAGATTCGTTCATAACTAAATATCTAACATTCGCGATAAAAACCAGATTTAGACTATCAACTGAAACTTGCATTATATTTTAGGTTGTGTGTGAAGCCGTTGCAAAACATCGTTGAGTTACGAAACTACTACTCTACTAAGGTGAGTTCATAGCCCACTTTTAACTATTTTTCCCGTGGGGGGGATACATGCTTAAAACTCGAACACAAGTCTTTTATACCGGGTATTGAAATACCGTCAGGCCAATGTTATTTGCTTAAGTTACTATTGTCAAAAGTCCCTCGATCATGAACCTTAATCACTTGAAGGGTGAACGTAAATAAGTGTGGATAGTACTATTAGTGATTGACAATCCTCGTTTGGTTGTTAGAGAAAACACCAGGCACACTTTATTGTTCTTATAATAGGTTATTGACAAATACCTATCTTGGGGGCCTATTTCTTACCATCATAATTCGTATTTATGATTGGTTGTTAATCGTTGAGTGTCATGAGCTTAAAGCAATAACAGGAACATTGATTTTTAAACTTATTGATTGCATATGATTGCAATACATTCTTAACTTGTGATTCAAACTCTTAAACTTAAACCTATGAATATCACTCAACTTTATGTTGACTTTAGCATGTTTTATCTCAGGTAACTAAATAGGATGGATCTTGAAGGCACGGAGTGGGCAAAAACATAGCATGGACTATAATAAACTACTTATTTTCTTTCAGAATAAAACATGTTCTTAACTTATGAAATGTCATGTACTCAGAATAATTGGTATTTTAAAATAAATTAAACTTTAATACGTCATTTTGTGTCGTTTACTATAATTGTGACAAAGATCCTTGAAGTAATACCCCGAAAGTCTTCCGCTGACATTGTTAAGTCTTCCGCTGTTATTGACAACTTTTAGGGGTGTTACAACAACTAAGTTAGATGCGGATCCAAATGGGAAACCAGTTGACCCCACAAAATACCGAAGTATGATTGGGTGACTCATGTATCTCACCGCTAGTAGACCGGATATTGTATTTGCTGTCTTTATGTACTCTCGTTATCAGTCTAGTCCTACTGAACGTCACCTCAATGAGGCTAAGAGAATCCTTCGATACGTAAAGGGAACCATTCACTTGGGGATTTGGTATCCGAACCATTCACTTGCTGATCATGCAGGGTGTATGGACACACGCAAAAATACTTCTGGTGGTTTGCAGTTTCTTGGAGATAAACTTGTGTCTTGGCAATCAAAGAAGCTGGATTGCACTTCATTATCGTCAACAGAAGCTGAATATGTAGCCATGTCTGCCTGTTGTGCACAAATCATTTGGATGCGTACACAACTAATGGATTACGATTACTTATTCAACAAGATTGTGATTCGAAAAGTGCGATAGCAATCTCGTGCAACACGGTTCTGCGTTCAAAGTCTAAGCACATTGATCTCCGTTATCACTTCATCAAGGAGCATGTTGAAAAGGGTACAATTGAGTTATACTTTGTGGGTACTGAATACCAACTGGCCGATTTGTTCACGAAACCTTTACCTCCTACAAGGTTTGCTGAACTAGTCCACCGGATTGGTATGCGGTGTTTGACTCCAGATGATTTAAAATCTTTTCTTGAAAACAATTAACTGAGTCAAATAACAAAACTATTTTGTAAATATTTATCAAAAACAAAAAGACAAAATAAAATAAAAAAAATCGTCAAAAACACCAAAAAGATTTTACATTTTTTATCTTATGTTTTATTTTTTCGTTTTTCAAACGCAAGTACACTACCTCTATCAACACTTCGGTTTCTCAAAAAATTCTCAATTTTATCACCAAGTGTTGAGGGGGAGAAAATGTTCTTCAAAATTTAAAAATTTTGTTTAAACAAGTGTACTTGCATATTTCAAAATTATGTTGTTGTTATTAATAATAATGTGGTGGAACTTCATGGGTTATCCCTTGTTTCGTTAATTTAAATACTTCTTTAATTTCCTTTTAGCCTAGAATGTTTTTATTGCTAACGGTCGTTATCCTACATCGTTAAATATCAAAGGTTAGGACTTATAAAGTATGTTATGTAGTTAAGGGACTGTTTTTGCCAATTTGCCAAAGTTTTCAAAAACTTAACCAAAAACAAACACCTCCTCGTTTTTTTTCTTATTATCATAAAATCAAAAAACAAACACTCTCTCTTAGATCACATGGCCACAAATCTATTCGCAAATCCGTGCTTTATTTCTACCATCCGTAAGTGATTTAATGATCTTTGGCCTAATCTAAGACATGGTTTTTAACCAATTCAGTTTTTAATGGCTAGATTTTGCACAATTTCGTTTTCTAGATCTAGGGTTTTGCTAATTTCATTCATGCTTAATACATGTGTTTTTGTTTTATGTGTCATAGGGCTTTTGTTGTTAGAAGTATCCTAATCATGTTAGAAACAAATAATCATAACATATAACACGTTTGAGTGGATTTCGAAATCTAGGGTTTATGAACGATTGGGTATTCTTGTTTGAGTGTTGTTTTGTTTGATTTTATTGGTGGGATATGTTTGTTAGAGTGTGTTTGTCATGTGTATGCTAATTAATTTCATCAATCTTCTCGTACGCATGATTTAGATAATTAGGGCTTTAGTTCAAATTGGGTTTTTTTCATATCTGTGTTCTTGAGCTCAATTAAATGATTTGAATGTGTTTGTTTATGTGTTAACTGATGTGTTTCATTGAATTTTCAACATAATTTAACGAATTCTATGATCTAGATAATTTGGGGTTTCGTTAGTTTTCGAAAACTGGTGAACATGCTTGTTTATGTGATTCTAACTGCTTGTATGTACTCATTTCATCAGGTTTCTATCAAAGAGTCAAAAATTTACAAGAAAACGTATGTCTACTATGATCTCGAAAATTCTTGTATAAGAATTTTCGAAAACAGTGAATTATCGAGATCTTTTGATCATTTTTATCGAGATCACTCAATAATTTATCGAGAACTCTCCATAACGAAAATTATCGAGAACTCTCAATAAGAATTATCGAGATCACTTGTTATCGAGATCTTTTCTGGGTTATCGAGAACATACAGATTTGTGTTTTCGAGATCACTCATTCTTGGTGTTTTCAAAAACCTTTGTTGCTAAAGTTATCGAGAACCTTCATTTTTGAAAATTATCGAGAACATGGTGTACAAAAGTTATCGAGAACACAGAAGATGAATGTTATCGAGAACACAGGATGCTATGTTTTCGAGATCACACTTAGAATTTTTTTTTAATTTTCATTTTGTGTAAAATTTTCTAAAACATGTCTAAGGATGAAAACTCATGAATTTGTGTGTTGTTTATGTTGTAATCCTGTATTATTAACTTGTGGATGTGTGTTTCTCATACATATGTATTTCTAAGATGTGATTTGCTATGTTATGTGCTATGAATGTTTCTACATTATGTCTTAGTGTATATGTGTTAATAGCTAATACAACCACATCTCTCGGGTTAATTAATTGAACTTAAATTGCAACACGTACTTGTATGTCTATGAATATCAACATGAACGTGAACTAAAGACGAACAAATTTGAATGTTTGATTTCATGACGATACATTTACAGAATACAATGGCTGAACACACTGAAAATGTCCCCGAACAAACTCTTCCATTACTCACACTCAGAGAGGTTGTCCCAGCTAACTACAACATCACCATTGGCCAAAACAATCCACAAATTGACTTCAACAAACTTCAGATTCCTTAAGATTCGTGCAAGATTGTTAAAGACATTCTACTGACTCATCCCTGCAAGTCCATGCTTACAAAGTCAACATCAGTTCCTATCTTCTATATACATCAGTTCTGGCACACGGCTTAAGCAAACTTGGACGATGAATCCTTCACTATTAAACTGGATCGTCAAAAATACACCGTGGACCTGGATGTTCTTCGAACCGTTCTCATGCTTCCTACACCAGAAGCATTCTGTCCTATGTTAACCGAACTTGAAATTCTAGATTATCTCATTGATCTAGGATATGATGTTCAAGACGAACTACCACTTATCAGACTGTCCAGATTTAACATCAAATATCTACCACAACCATGGAGAACCTTCTACATGTTGATTGTCAGATCCATTTCAGGCAGGAAAAGTGGTCACGAACATTTACGACTAGAGCATCTGCAAGTATTTTGGGGGGATGGTGAGCATGCAACCAATCAACTTTGCTAGTTCAATAATGAGCGACATGATCCAAACTGATCGTGAAAGGAATGTGATTCCGTTCGTTAGATTCACAAAGATGATTATCGAGCATTTCTGCGACAAAACACCAGACTACCTTAAGAGAATGCATGATCCTACTGAACCTAAAGACATATACAACAAAGATTACAAGATCTCTTTCGTCAAAACCATCAAGTTCACAACAAGGACCAAGGGAATGAGAATTCCAGACTACTTCCTAGATGACAGGATTCGTAAGACACAGAATTACAAAATCTACGACAAAGCCTTTCAAGCTGGGAAAGTAGGATACACTGGAGATGAAGACGAATCAGTGGTCAAAATCCAAACTCGTAGCAAACGAGGTGGCAAGTCTGGAAGCACCAGCAGTACTACAACTTCTCAACAAAAGTCACCACCAAAGCCTGCTACTAAACCACAGAAGAGGATCACACCGAAGCAAATCATTCAAGATGAACCATCATCTTCATCTTCCAAAACTGAATCTGAGTTTGGAACTGAATCAGATGATGAGGAAGACTTTGAAGGAAGGGTAAAAGCAGATGAATAAGAGGAGTTCCCTGGGCTCGAATTGGCAAAGCAAATAAGCAAAGGAACTCTACAGCAAGAACAAAGGAAAACCAAAGGGATTTTCATCAGTGAACCTAGTGGTGGTGCATATGATGAACAAGAAGATGAACCAGCTGATGAACCACTGCTCGACAAACGTAAAATGAAAAGCATTATCGTCGATCCAAGAGCAGAAGAAAAGCAGCATTTGAAAGAAATGAAAGAAGCTGCACTCCTCAATCTCCTACATCCACAACCTCATCGACAACCGCTTGATCTAATTGCACAAGAGGGTGGATCAAGTAGCACTTTGATTCCTCCTTCCACAACTGTGACTCCCACAATCACTGAAACTGAAGAAAAAGATCCAGAAGGGAATGTCATTATGAAGGAAGCTGATGAAGAAAATGTTGCAAACGTGCAACAGGAGAAAGAGCCTTCTTAGTTCATCACACCAGAGTTTATTGATCAGGTAAGAAGAGAAGAGGAACTGAAGAAGAAAGCGAGTGAGGAGACGAACAGATTGCTTCATGATGAACAAGACGAAGAATTCTTTGACACCGACAAATACATCATCTCACCTTCACACTCACTCCTTCAACAGTCATCTTCAAAGGATCCTCCTATTCCCAAAGGTTCTCCTCCAAAGGATCCATCTCCTCCTCCATCTGAACCTGACCATGAATCATCTTCAACATCATCATCACACCACTCATCTCCACCACCACCAAAGACAACATAAAAACACAAATCGGTCAAGAAAAAGGGAAGCTCATCCACCACTGAAGCATCAAAGAAACTTAAGCAAGCTGTTACTATGGCACAGAAGAAGAAGAAAGACACACAACCGCAGGATGGATATCTGAAAGACCAAGTTCATAAGTTGACAAAACAGGTTACATCATTGACTACACAAGTCAAGGATCTTCAAGATTCAACAGCTCTAGTCAACAAGCTCCTGCAAGCTGACATGAGTGTAATGATCAAGTCGTACACTCATGAATATCTCAACGACAACCTTGTTGCCATTACCACTCCAGCTGTGTCAGATCTTCTCCAACCGGTTCAAACAGAGTTGAGCACCAGGATCAAACACAACATTGAACAAATGCTTCAGTCAACACCTTTCTATCTCCTAACTAATAGAGCTCTAACTGCACCTACTGACCTTACAACCGAGCAACTACAAGCTTTGTTAGATGTTAAACTAAGAGATAAAGAGGAAAAGACTTCTGAAGAATCAACGATGTTTGAGGCTTTGAAAGCTATTGCTTCTAAAGAAAAAAGACTTCTGAAGAATCAACGATGTTTGAGGCTTTGAAAGCTATTGCTTCTAAAGAATCAATCAAGGAAGCAGCTGGTAAACACAAAATATCAAGGAAAGATGATGATCCTAATGCCGATCCTAAAATCAAGAAAACAAGGACATCAAAAGAACCATCATCTTCACAAAAACCACCTAAGTCTTCCAAAGCTCCAGCTACACAACAGCAAACACCAGCCTCTAGATCCGGTCCAACACATGCCGAAGAACCATTCATGCTTCAACCAGCTGATACCCAGGAAGAACCCGAATCATCCATTCCCGAATAATCCATTCCCGAATCACACATTCCTGAACCACAAGCTGGACCTTCATCAACATCTAAGATCAAAGAGAAAGGAAAATCTACAAAGTCTAAGAAGAAGAAGAAGAGGTCTAAACCATTCTCGTGGTTAGATGTAAAAGAAGCACCAAAAGCTGATTGGCTCACAGAGATGATCAAGTCACAACCCCCACTTGAAGCTGACGAACCATTGCCACTTTGCAGTACGCTCAAAGTATCATGACTGATCTTCAAGTAGAGACTATGACTAAGGCTGAATTACGAAGGATCAACCGTGAAGCTATGGAATTTCTTAAGAAGCGATCGGGAAACAGAGTTGAACTACAGTATCATATAGACAACGTTGCTTCTGCTTTATCCGGCTCATTCGATTGGCTGAATCCTGAAGCCAACTTCGATGCTCACTCCAAACACAACGAGCCCCACTTCACCGACTGGACAAAGCCACTACCTCTGCAAGGATTTCCAGAAAAGCCTAAGATTCCCTACCGATTCTTCTTCAACAACGATCTCAAGTATCTTCTACATGCCCATGAGAAATCAAAATAAAGATATGCTTCTTCATTGACGATCTCAGTCCCTGCTACCCGATATGAATTACCATCCATTGAAGAAACAACACCAATCTTCAGCGACTCCGTTGTTGCATACAACAAGGAAGCTCTTCTTGGAATTCAACACTGACAAGATCAACGCAAACTGGGATACACTCACAGATTGCATCTAACATCAAGTGAGAATGTAAAGCACAACTCTCGAATTGTAGCAATCATGGAGATCGTGGAGTCACGAAGATTCAACTACACTTTCATGAAAGAGATTGTCGTCAAGAGGCTAGATGAAAAAGAGTACAAGTTTTGTGAAGCAGACTTCCCTGACCTCAACCTCAATGACATCGAAGACATGCATCTGGAAAAGGTTCAAGGAAAGATGATGCGCTTCCCAAATTCAACTCAGTACAACTTCATTGCATCTCTGCTTCTCTACATCAGACGACGAATAGTTCAAGAAAGAGTGGAAGATCTTCAGCTGGGCGTTGAAAGCTATCAGAACAAGCTCAACCTAACCAAACCACAACTTACATTTACTGGAATACAAGGATCGTCACAGTGTACAACAAACATCATTTGGAATCACCTACCTCAACAAGAAGAGTCAGCTTCGCTACATGAGGTTTGATGAAATTCCGAAGTTCTGTGATGACACACTTCAAAAAGTTCATGATGGGTTGGTTGAAAGATTGCTTGATGACAAGAAGAGGTTACAAAAGAGTGAAGAGACTAGATGGAAAGCAAATGCTCAAAGAATGATTCGAAACTTTGTCCACACGATTGAAGAGAGGTTGTATCGTCGTGAGCAGATCAGGAGATTGGAAAGCTACATCGGTGTTCGACCATCATTCCCGGTATTGACATTTAGACGACCTGATCCTCAATTCACCGACTTTGATGCATTGCCTGCTGGTGAACATTAGCTCTCGTATTTCTGATATTAACATTTCAATATTTTCAATATATTTTGATTGATTTGTGATTACTGCGGCTTGTGCACACATAACAGTGTACAACCCGCACTTTGTACTTAAAGGACCCTGTGGTACGCATCAGTGCTACAATCTTCTCATAAGGAGCGAAAGCTTCTTACTTTTGAGTAGAATTAACGTACTTTTCATGATTTTTACAATTCTGCTCAAAAGACGAGTATTTCACCTCAATGAGTAGTCACTTGTTGAGGGGGAGTACTTGACCAAAAACATCGTTCTCAAATCTTAAAGTCTTGATTGATTTCTCCCCATAAGACTCAAAAAGGCATATTTTAATCAAAAAGTTTACAAAAACAACATTTGATATGTTATTTTTGAGAGGGAGAAGATGAAAAGTGATTAAAATATGATGTCAAAGGTTTTATCTTGTGCGAGCTCAACTCAGAATTGACCCATGAATTGACGAAACAACAAATGTTAGTACTCGAAAGGAGTTATCCAAGTAGAAAGTACCGTTACGAGAAACTCTTATTAGACGTTTACTTTGACAGGTCTAACTTCCTTTTAGGAATGTTAAAACTTCAAGTTAGTTATTAGGGCTAGTTATCACCTAAAAACTGATAATGGATCCCTTTAACTAAGCAACGTAAACGTGTCCCTCAGGTACATGTTTATTAAGAGTGGATCAATTCAAAAAGTGCCAACTCCTCCTGCATGTGCAAATTTTTGAAAACATTCATGAGCATATGTGGAGGGGGAGTCTTTCAAAAGAAATCAAAACCCTCAAAGTGTTAACAAAAGGTTTTATACTCATAAACACTTTGGGAGATTTTCAAACATTTGGTTCAATGGCATTATTAGGATAATCATGGAGTTACAAGGTGACTAAGGATAGGAATAACCGTCCTATGATCCGCCAGAACCGGAGGGATCTACCCAAGGACATCGCCAATAGTTAGAAAATTGAAGTCCTTAGGTATGATATGAAAAAAGGAGAAAGGAATGAAAGGAGAAAGAAGGGGTTGAAGAATTAAAAAGAAATGTAAGAAAAGGGTGAAAAGAAATAGCCATCCATTTGTTCAACCATAGGTCAGACACCGGGTTCAATTCATATGCTACTGGTCGTTGCTAAGGCGACACCGGTATTGAAGATAAAGACGTCATGGACCCAGTGACGCAATGCACCTAAACCTTCTTAGCCACTCAAGTTTCTCTCAAAAGATACTTGTTTCATTCTCACGGAGAACCCTGCATAATCTATTGACCATTCACTACGAGTGTGTCGATATTGAAAAGGAGGTACTCTGCTCCACACCTCTGATGACCAAAATGTGCACGAATTGAGTCTAGAGCCACGAGATACATCAAAGATCTCTTAGGAACACACAATGCTTCTACACTTAGTGTCTTACATCATTGGACACTAAGTGTAAATTATCGAGTCCTACGCAGATCTTAGCAATATGCCTTGAACATTTATGAGGGATTTACTTATGTATTTCTCAAATATTTGAACGGAAATCCTGCCAGGGTCAACATCAAACAGCCCTGACAACAGGTCACTTCGGTGATTCCTTGTGGATTAAGCTTAGTGTTTACGATGGTTTCAAACGGTCTACAGTCGTGGGGTGATCTCCAGCGACTCACCTAATCGTGGGTGTAATTATGTATGTCTGTGTAAGCCCTCTAGGGGTATCCGATTAGGAACGGCCTTGGTGAGGATTAGAAGGAGTCTTCACACTATGCTGTTGACAAATTCTAACTCCAAACCTGTAAGTACCGGATGTATTATTGCTAACTGTTTCAGTGCAGGTACAACTACCATCTTGAACACCAATGTCCACATGCTCATACTTACGTCTCAACGATTAAGAAAGCTCTCGTCAATGATCAATCCATTGTAAAAGTCAAAGAAAGATACCACGTCGAATGAAAGAATCTACAAAGTAAAAAGACAATGATCTAATGCTAAGCAATGTTCAAAGAAGGATTCTACGTAAACTTAAAGAATCTTCAACAATGAATTAAGAGCTACGAATGTATGAAAGAATCAAAGCCAAAGATGTATGAGCATGTTGGAAAGGCGCGGATCCACTGGAGTCTAAGAATGTGACGAATGGCTCACATCACTTGATCACAATCACATCATCAAAGACAACGGACAAAGAAAGATGAATCATTTATCTAAAGAATTTTTGAAGACTTCTAAAGCCGTGAAAGTCAAAGTTTAAAGACAAAGAAAAAGACGTCGAGCAACCCTATTAATTTATCTAAAGAATTTTTGGCCAGTTTTCTTGGGCCTAACATTGATGGAACAATCATCCCAACAAACAACAACACACACCAATCAACCAATAATTAATAGTTAGGTTTCATTAGATCTAAGCAAACACTAGAGAATTTAGCTAAACATGTTAATTAAAAGACAAGAAAAAGAGATAATCAACCAACACATAGACATATTGATTGAATTAAAGTGAAGACTTATCTTTAATTAAGCATGAGGGTTCCAAGGGTTGGAAACCCTAAAAAGTACAGAAAATTCGTCTTTAGGGTTTGCCCTAAAAGTTCTCCACAAAGTTCCACACTAATGAATGAAAATTAGAAAACTATATATAGATTTTACACTCTGACAGCGTCAGGTTATAAGGGCTGACGCCGTCAGCTCGCCGCCAATAGTTTTCTCGGATGGCCTAGATCTACTTCTGACGCCGTCACCTTATAAAACCTTCTGGGCCGTCACTCTTTAACTTTACTCCTGACGGCCTATATTTCCTAACACCTGACGGCGTCAGGTGTTAAATCCCAAATTTTCTCTGGCCCGTCATTTGAAAATTGGATTCCACTCTTTTGTCAAGACTTTCTGACGGCGTCACCTTGTGACTTCTGACGCCGTCAGGTTGTAAATCTTCAACTTTTGAGACTTTGTCGTTTTCTTCACTTTTATGCTCCAAAAACGTCCGAATATGCTTGTTTTCCAGAATTCCTCTCAAAAGTACCTAAAATGACAAAAGGAACGATTTAGGGCAATACTTGATCACATTTATACGAATTAGGGCTTAAATGACCCCCTAAAAGTGTAACACTTTTCGTCTCATCAACACAATTTTCTCCATAATTGTTTTCACAACTACAATAGTTTAGATATTTATTTTATTTTAATTTGCATAAGTAGTAAACTTGGGTTAGTTGATTAACAACTAATTCCGCCCTTCTTCCAAAACTGAGATTTTAATTGCTTTCAAAAAAATATAAAAATACAAAAAGAATCTTCCTTCCACCTTTAGACCTATTATAGTAGTTTTTCTATCCTAACGAACACTATTCCCTGTGAGAGAACGATCAATCCCCCGTACTTACCACTATCCTATACTACATCGGTCAGGTACACTGCCTGGTGGGCTTGTAAGCCTCTTGAGATCCCTCGAGAGGTAAAACCTGTTGTAAGGTTACAAAACCACGCATCAACCGACCCTTAGGGGGAGATTGTTAGGATCACGTTTTACGTAATCTCTCAAGTCTCGGTCATTTCCATAATATGTAATAGGTTGCTTTATTATTATTTAAGTTATTTATGTTACATGATGTAAGGCTTATAAAACCCAAAAGGCCTTAGGCCCAAACGATTTAGGATAGGAAGGAGAAGGGAGTGTTGCCCTAGCTCCTTACCTATAAATAGAGACCTTATGTAATATTTCATTTTGTTGGTTTAATTGATATCTTAGCTAAACTGTTGTCTCATTGATTCTCATATATTTTAGATCAACCAAATCTACTTCTCATCTCATTTCTAACAAAAACTATACTTGTGTTTACAATATGGTGACCTAACAGTAGAAGTCGGACTTGAAGACGTAATATTGTTCTAAACACAATATCCTCCGTATACAATACCATATATAAGCCGTCGACATTTCTCTTCTTTAATCAATGTGAGATTGAGTGTTAGAATATTATTTTGAATATATATATATATATAT
>LBNU01003425.1:20532-32749 GCA_014162995.1 Artemisia annua
TTTTTTTTTTTTTTTTTTTTTTTTTTTTTTTTTTTTTTTATTCAAGGAACTTGTTGGAACCAAAATTAAATGTCAAAACTTTCGGTTTAATCATGCATTGTATATGTCTTTGCTTAGGTTCACAATTGCATGCAAATGTATGATTATTTTGTGCATCGATCTCTACATGTAATGTGATTAACTATATTTTATAGACAAATCTATGATATTGAGGTTGTGTTCTTAGCCAAAATGAACAATACCTATGTTACATAAATTCTCGATATCTATATGCCTTCAGAAAAAACATTAATTCTCGATACGTAGTCGTTTTGTGTAAAATTATGGCTGAAATGAACAAAAATCTAAATATGATGTTATTTTCTGCAACATTTCTTATTGTTCTAAGAGATCATAGCATGATATTGTTCTTTAACCAATGTTCTTTGTTTTGTTTCTCTTTGGACCATGTTGGTTCTCATCGTTAGTAGATATATAAATAGTATGACGATGATTTGAAGCTTATATCGTATGAACTTTTCAGATTTTGAGTTTCTTTCTTCTGCTAAAGAGGAGGTGCGGTGGGCATTGGAATGACTAAGTTTAGGTGGAATGAGTCCATGAACACGTTCCGGGATCATATTGATCCAGGAAAGGAAGATCAACTAAAAGAGATCGTAGTAGGTAACTATCTCTATCCAATACGATGATCCTTTAAAAATGAAAATTTGTCACACACTCAACTTAGATCATCACAACTTTAAACAACATAAACAAATCTAAATTAAGAATCTCGTGTTGCCTTTTATTTAAGCTAATTATATCACATTATCACTTCAAAAAGCAATGCCAGACACTTATTTCCTTGTAGATATGATTCTTTTAGAGCTATTTCCCACACAATAATTGATCCTGAATGCTTGAAAGTCTTATAAAACTCGTGCTTATTTTTATGCAGAAACGGATACTAAAGTTGAGAGAATCGTGAAGCTTGTTAGGAGCGCAAACTCTGGTAACAGAGAAGCAAAGCAAAAGAAAAAGGCTGAAGCTATTAGCGTAATTGAAGACGTTCATAAACAATACCAATCGATATGTGCTTTGTATGAAGACTTAAGGGAAGGAGTAAAGAGGAAATGCAAAAACAACGAAGATAAAGAAGACAACGAGTCTACTACTTCATCATCTTGTTCATTAAGCATGGAGTCGTCAGCATTTTTATCTCCCCGTAGTGGATCAAAAACACCAAGTCTTGATCAACCAAAGGCGACAATAGATGGACAAAGTATGAAATCCGAGACTTCGTGTTATTCTTTAGAGGATACAAGCGAAATTGTAAAAGAAACATTTCTTGTTGAACCTTATTCACGAAATAAATTGCGTGAAAGAGACAAGAAATACCAGAATTTAGATAAGATTAAGGTGTTAGAAGACAGAGTTGCTGCTTTGAAGCTCGAGCTCAAAGCCTTAAACTGTCAAAATAGTGAATATGAAGTGGAATACAAGGGTAGACATGATGACTTTTATAAAAGAACTAAAAGAAATCCAGGATTTCGGTATCGGGTTTCTGATATTGAAATGGCATTTAAAGAACAGGAAGGTTATGTTTTGAAGAAACTAGACGACTGTGAGAAGATTCTCAAGGGTAAAATTGGACAATCCATGGATCGAGTCCTAAGTTTGCAAATTGAAGTGGAGTCTTTACGGTCTCAAAATTTGCTGAACAACAAAGAGAAAGAACTCGAGTCATTGAGGAATCAGAGTAAAGAATCAGAAATGGAGCTCAAGAAAAAGACCACGAATGAAGAGGGTTTAGTCGAAGAAATAAATAGTTTACAGAAACGAGTAAAAGATTTGGAGGTCAAGATCTCAACTATAAGCGAAGAAGTTCATTTATCAAAATATGAAAACGAGACACAAAGAAAAACAATTTCTCAGCTTGCGGAAAAACTGCAAGAGAAACAAGATCAAATTTCCACACTCGAGTCGAAAACTAAGGGTGTCAAGAGAGACTTATCAAACAAGATAAAATCACTCGAGCATAAATTTGAATCATTGGAAATTGACAAACGAGAACTTGAAGAAAAAAATGATGTTTTAGCAACAACACTCGAGCAAAGGGGCATGTTGGTGAGCAAAATAAACCATGACGCAAAATCAAGTTTCCGAACCACAGTGAAGAAAATGGGCGAGATGGTGGATGAATTTAGAAAAAAATCTGAGGATAGCATCCGTCTTTTGAGCCGAAGAATCCGTGTGGCGGAGCAACTTCACAATGAAACAAGAGAATGGTACAAGAAAACACAAGAGAAGCACGGGCAAGATAAAAAAGACAATGAGTTAGCATTTCGTAGTATAAAGATTATAACGTCAATGGTGAGTGACGCATTAAGTGCTTCGGAGACACTTGGACTTAGATTCACCGAGTGTTGCGAAGATTTCACAAATCGTGTCTCAAAAGTGTCTTGTGAGATGAATTTTGTGAAAGATTGGGCGAAAATAAAGAATGGTAATATGGCAAAGCTAGAAGCTGAATTTGATGCACTTGTAGTTCAGTTAGATGTTAAAGAAGAGGAAATACTTGGGTCAAGGCAAAAAGTGTTGAAACTAGAAAACAAACTGAGGGATTTAGAGAAGATTGTGAAGGAAAATGATGAAGCCTTGATTGTTTTGAAAGAGGAGAAAAGGGAGGCAATTAGACAATTGTGTGTATGGATCGATTATCACCGTAGTCAGTCTGATTCTCTCAGAAAAGCCTTTTGTGATCTAGTTGTTAGAAACCGAAGACCAACGTAACCAGTGAACCTTGGTTGTAACAGTTTTCGTTTTCGCGACTTGTTACTTTGGTTGTACAGTAAAACCTCTATAAATTAATACTCGATAAATTAATAACCTCGATAAAATTAATAATTTGTCCGGTCTCAACTTGGAACCAGTACAAATTTGGACCCCAATCGATAAAATAATAAGATAATAATTTTTTTGAAACCCCGGTGTATATATATTAGTCCCAATGAAACTATAAATTAATAATTACTAAAAATTTCATATATATTTATATATGCATGTGTTTGAGAGATACACTTCAAAATCCTAAGATTGTTTAGTAAAAAATGAATTCATTATCACTTGTTATTTTTTGTTTTGAACTTCAAATCTATATTAAGTTTATCTCAAAATCTCTTTATTGCACTAAAGTGTTGCTGTGTTGTCTATCGTATTGCAACAAAAAGTGTTAATTTTATTTCATAAAGTGTGAATATGAATTCATAAAATTTTAATTGAAACTTGTTTTTCAAATTTATTTTTCATCTTTAACGAGTATACATTGTATCTAGTATATTACACTTGAAAATTTAAAGGTCATATGTAAAATCACTTTAAATTAATAAATTATTAATTTATCGATATAATAATATCTCGCTAAATTAATAAAATATTCGGTCCCAACACTATTAATTTATAGAGGTTTTACTGTAATAGTTAGATTTGTGCAATTTCATCAAAATTTCAAATACATAGTTTGGATAAATTTTATGTTAACATGAGTTAGGCCAAGCAGGAATGAATGTGCTTTGCTGAATCAATTCAACCAAACACATAACTCGGCTTATTCGGTTTGAAATCTATTTCAAAACCATAAAAGTTAAACAGATGCAATGTTGCAAACCAAAATTAACACTACAAAAGAATAACCAAATATAAAGAAAGTCGGAAACTATGTTTAAAAACCATTATCGGAATAATAAATACTGACAAAACAACTCATGTAGCAACTATGAGGCAATGAGAACCTCGGCTCTATGAAATATCCTTATTGGGTGGTGTTGGCATGGCATAAATGACGACACCAAAAAACCACAGCAGAAAGAACAAAGTGGGTATGTTTTGGAGTCGATTCTATCAACACTAATGAGTTCTAAATCTCTTCACGTTATCAGTGAGGGATAACTGAAAGAGTGAAGAGAACAAAAATTTTATGACATCCATAGTTTTTACCTCCTACTTTCTCTTCTGCGCGCAAAAATAGCATGAATATTCAACAACATTATTTTTAGAATGTCTTTCTAATCAGATATCCTCATCTCTACCCCAAGTAGATCCTTAACCACCTCGTATGAGACAAACGCAATGGCTATTGATGGGACCACCTGTTCGACAAATTAAACTTGCATTAGAAACTTTTTAAGAGCCAAATGTGAATATATGAAAATACATTTTCAATAATAACTCAGACTAACCTTCACTGAGTTAGGGACCAAGCCCTTGTACAATGCCCCAAAACCCTCGTGGCGGACAGTTTTCCTGAAGGCGTCAACCATTCCAGTGTACTCGAGTGATGACTTGCCATCTGCGGTAACAACTGAAGCTGCATCTTTCCAACCAACCATTTGCATTCTTCGGCGGATGACATCAAGAGGATAAGCAACTGTTTGGCCAACAGTTCCAGCTGCAGCCCCACATGCGAGTTTCGTTGTGACACTCAACTCAGTGTCCTCAACTAGCCCAAATGGTCTTGACTTAACCAACCAGTCTTTTAAAGATTCATACACAGCAAAATTAAGACCCACGTATGGTACCTATAAGCAACACATAAAATTAAAGGTGGCAAAAAAGCTTCAGGTATAATGGATAGGAAAATATGTGTACTTTTTGTCCAAAGCTATCCACCTTTGTCCTTTGAATAGCAAAAGGTCAACTTCAAAATTAATACCCCCCATGTCCAAAAACAAATGCACCAATGTCCTTTTTGGGATATCCCCAAATTAATTGCTCATCTACCCATCTAGTAGCTTTTTTGGTTTAATAAACTTCAAGATTACTTAATGATAATAAGTTGATAACATTGATATCAGTCCATAAGAATCCCCAATTTAGCCATTACTAAGTGGCTTTTTTGCACCTTTATAGGGGCAAATGCTTACATTAAACCATGTCAAGTACTAAGGTCAAATATTGCAGTTATTTTGGGAGAGGGTGAGTAACTCAAATCAACCTATGCGATACTGATCTACACTAGTATCCAACTGTAGATCATGACTAGTAGCAACTGGCAACCTAAAAACCTAGAGGATATAGCATCTAATGTTCAGTAGAAACACAGGTTCATTCTCATTATTACAACACATTTAACTTTTTTACTTACAACACCAATGACTGAAGGAAGCCATCCTTTATATAATGCACGTGGACCTTCTTCACGCAGTACAGTTCTAAGAGCATGTGCAATTCCTCGATATTGGCTGGGAGATTTATCAGTCTGCAAACATTAAACCATTTGTAATTTGTGACAGCCTATGATAACAAATGCAGGGTATTCGATATTTATAAATCTTGAGTACCTGCACAGTAAGCCGACCTCGAACCAAATCCATTGGGTATGTAGCTGACATGGCAATTATTCCAGCACAAGCACCAGCTCCAAGACGTAAGAGAGGGGTGAGTTCAGCATCCTCTGGAAAACAGATATAAAACATCATCTCTTTTAAGTTCATGTCTGAATGTATGTTTGTTTATTCATTTGATCTAAGATTTTAGAAAAGAATGTACCATTTCCAGGTTGCTGCCGGTAGAGCCATAAAATTCCCCTGTTTATGACAATGCATAAGAATGATAAGTGGCAGTAGCAAGAGAGAAAAGAAAACCCGGCCATAAGACATACTTTATCAACACAAAATTTCTACTCAGAATACATATTATCACTTCCATTTTCCAATAACTTCAAACTGGCTTCTGAATTTATATTACATGTAACTATGTACATATTCATTAGCATTGTGAAATAAGATTAGATTGTCTATCCTGCTACCAATGTAACAGATTAGTACAAAATCGGTGTTATGTACTAACGTAGCAAGTTGATAGAACCAAAAACAAAACATGACCTATGACCTGAAAAGGGGTGCTACATGTGAAATGTAAACTTTCAAAAGCAGATGACTATGAGCATAAAAAGTAAACGTACTTTGATGCCTCCTCATAGCTAAAGAATTTAACAGCAGAGTTTGGAACAATACGAGCACAATTAGTTCCATTGCCTTTAAACAATCCACGAAAACCCTCTGTTCTGTATATATATTTTAACCCCTGGATAGTACCGTTGTATTTGATTGCATGTGGATTTTGAACCTGCAAATAAAGTTAATCAAGTGTGTTGAGTATATCATTACATGTACGTTTCACTAGGTCAAATTTAACAGCAAAGGCTATATTCTTGTTAGGAAGAAGACCGAAAATTGGAAGATATATAACATAGCTTTAAAACTGCAATAAATTTCCCATCGTTTCTTTTTAGTTTTGATTACAATTAACATTGTCCTTTCCGTTCAGTAGTTCCTTTTTGAGGTAGGATGCTGTGGACCTATGGTTAAAAGACAGATATATAATTTCCGGTACCTTCTAGACATTATGAGCATTTGATCAATACGTCAATCTTTTAGATATTAGTAATATGGCCGATTGTGAGATGAACGGCAATTATTGAGTTTACTTATTCTTGGAAAAAAAATAAACCATATAGATATAGGACCTACCTGAAGCAGAATTTTCAGTCTTTCTAGAGGAGCAACAGCAGTTCGTGATCTACAACAAAACATAACCAAATAAACAAAATTGCAGGGAAAAACCAGTTACAGAGAAATTATAGACCATTTAAATAGCCTTTGGGAGAAGTAAAAGCACAATACATAGTTGTTTTAAGCCAAAACTCTACAAATTTTAGAGGTTCTTGTTATAGTGCCCTGCCAAAAAAAGCGAAGGGGAGTTCCTATTCCTTCAAAAAAAAACACTTACTTCTAATTTCTAACGCCACCCACTACATTAGTACTGCTGAGATTTTTTTTATGTAATTTATACAATGGTGTGATGTGAAAACACATACAACTATTTCCAAATATTCACTTAAGGCTCCATAGTCATCTCAATTCCTGTTAGTTAACCTTTCCAATATCTCCACCGTCTTTCTTCTTATTAGGCTTGGTCCATGTTTAAATGTGTCTAAACCATGTACCATATCATAACCAACGTGTACAAACTGACTCACATTTCTTGCACCGGCCAGCAGTCCCCCAAGGCCCCAACATAATTAGTGTCTGAGGTCGTATACTATATTGGCCCTTTACATTACGACACAAGCTGACAG
This sequence comes from Artemisia annua, assembly GCA_014162995.1. NCBI lineage: Eukaryota > Viridiplantae > Streptophyta > Magnoliopsida > Asterales > Asteraceae > Artemisia > Artemisia annua. Next base: position 27,650 of record LBNU01003425.1, read on the forward strand.
GATCTATAACTATATTGTCTTGATTCTTCTTATGGTCGTAATGAATGTAAAAAAGGCCCAAAAGATCATTAACACTACAAAAAGGACATTAGACAACTACTTATACCAAAATCATAATAGCCACATGCTTATGTCTCCTTCACCCCTGTGATACCCGACTCTTCTAATAACATTAATGGCAGTCACAATCTCATATAGAAGTACTAGACCATTGATGGCAGTCACAATCTCATATAGAAGTAATGGACCATTAGATCACAGATAAAAGAAATACATTCATCTATACCAAAACAACTTCTTTACAAATACATCATAATACCACATCACTAAACTTTATTAGCAAATAACCCATGGTTAACATTTCCCAACTAGCAAAACCAAAAGAATATACATTTCCGACTTCTAAAAAAAAATCATTTCATTACCGGGTTTGTGTAAGTAAATCTAACTTTCAAAATTAGACTTTCCAAATCCAGCAACAAATCAAAGTTAAATTTCTGCACATTTACGCCATTTTAGCTCTTGCTTTCAAAAACAAACCAACAAAAAATGGATTTTTACCATTTTACATCTCATAAGAAAACAACTTATGCCTAAATTTACCTAAATATATATAACAAACAGAGGAGTTAGAAACGCCATCTTTCATTTTCTCAATTTCGTCTAAGTAATCCCACTTCCAGAATCCAAAAGATATCCAAAGTTAATATCTTTTTGAGAATTTTGGCAATTTTAGCTCTTATACAATATCAAACCAATAAAGATTCGATTTTTACCATTTTAATCACTTTCTTGAGCAAAAAACACTACATTTTAACACTATCATATTTCTGTTTACACCACAATTAAAACCCAAAACCTATACAAATCAACACACTTTACCATTGCAATCACTTTCTTAACCAAGAATAAGCCCATTTTTCAACATTCCCATATTTTAGCTTACGCAAATTAAACAAAATCCAATCTTTCGATCAGCAACAACTCAACAAGTATTAAACTTTTTCCCATTTTAGTCACCTTATTGAGCAAGAAAACGCTATTTCAACATTCCCATATCTCAGGCAAATCAATAAGGAAAAAATCCAACTTTTCAATCAGTAACAAAAGTATCATACTAAATAAGCAAATCCCCTAAAGGGGGTGTTTGTTTAACCTTATTTTTGGGCTTATAAGCTTTTCTGATTTCGGCTTATGCTTCATAAGCTAAATCTTTTTTCAGCTTATTTTGAATCTTGTCAGCTTATATAAGCTTGTTATATCATAATAAGCTTATACTATCCCATAAGTTTCAAAAGAAGCTGAAAAAAGATTTAGCTTATGAAGCATAAGCTGAAATCAGATAAGCTCATAATAAGCCCAAAAATAAGCTTAAACAAACACCCCCTTATGAGCTTATTTGACTCAAACTTTCCTAGCTTATTTCTTGACTTAAGAGCGTATTCTTATATACATACAAATCTCATCAGCTCAAAGATAAAATGTATCTATACTGACTAAAAAAGATTAAAAAAAAAAAAAAGAACTAACACTCCACCAGCGACACCACCAGCGACGAGTGACTTAGCGATGGAAAGCAAAGCATGACGAGAAGGAGCCTTAACAGCGACACCTTCAGTCGCTATCTTATTCGCTTCTTCTGCTAGATTTGCAATCGTTGCACTTGTCTTACCAACCACATCTTCTGACGCCATCTTTTTTCTGTCACTAATAAATCAAGATTTAGCCGCCGTCGCTAATATTAGTTAGTAACAAAAGAGTCCGGAGGGCGATCTCAGTTGGTGTATGGTGGCTAAATTATAAAATGAAATATAAAGTAAATGCAATTTGTTGGGAAAAATGATTTCTTTTTCTTTTTTTTAATGGTTTTATATGGTATGGTTGTGACTTTATTTAAGTGTAGGGGCCCCTCTTTAAACTAAACCATACATTTTTTATTTATTTATTTTTTTTATTTTTTTTTTGGGAGTTAATGATTGTTGTGATGAAAAGTTAGTTTTTTAATGTCCAAGGGCCAAAGGGTAGTTAGCCCAAATATTGATGAAAGATCCATAAGTTGGTTTTTTTATATGGTTATGGTTTAGGGTTGGTAGGATTTCATAATTGAGAAGTATCAATTATTCAATAGGGTTTGGTTTAGTTGGTGTTGGTTATTTTAGCTTGGTTGAGAGTAGGGACGGAGCCGGGGGGTTTTGCGGGTGTCGGGTATTTTATGGATTTTTTGAATGTAGTGTTAACTTTAAAAAAAAACATCAGTATTTTCTAAAGTCATCTTAAATGTATTCGATCCATCGAAATGTGTTTCTAGTATTATTGTTCAATTTTTTGTGTGCAGCCGGTTATATTTAGTCCTGGTTCCGTCTCTGATTGAGACTAAGTGTAATAAGGCAGTGGAAAACGCACGCTATGCATCAGAGACGCGTTGTCCATTATTATAACGGCCACCATCGACGTGTCTAAGGACCATTTTGCGCACAAGTTGGCATGTGGATCAACCGACTTTTTTTTTTTTTTTTTTTTTTTTTTTTTAAAGTGTGTGTGAGTATATCGTGGGGGTGTGTTAGTTTTTAAGTGATGTATGTTTGGATGATAAATTTTGTGGTCTTATATTACATTATGTTGCTGGTGGACTATCAAGGTGATGTGACATTGAGTTGGCGTTGGTGATATTGGTCGCCACTGCACCTAGTCTTAGGGTTTATGTCAATGTTTTGTCTGAGTTGATATGAACTCATAATTATTTGGTTGAGAAGCATTGTCACACCAATTAGATACCACTAGACTACAAGCTCGTTGGTAGTTAACATTGATTTTTTTTTTTTTTTTTTAGTACATGGTTAAATGTATTTTTGAGAATGTTTGTTTAATTAGGTGTTATTTTGGCTTTTTGATTTTGAAATATGGATTCTAGTTTATACGACTTTCCTTTTTCTAATCTAAGCTATTGCTTTGCTTTGAGTATCCATCTATGCATACTTTATTGCGCTAATTCGTTGACTTAGGCGTGAGAGCTAGCTTCGTATGCTTTATTTTGACTCCCTCTAACTTCAATCCCATTTGTCTGACACTAAGATTATGTCTCAAGCTCTAACTAGAGCTACATATGTCATCAAAGACGAACACACTTGAGGCGGAAGATATGTACGTGCATACTTTCTGCAAAGTCTCCGTAGCGGCCAAAAAGAAATCAAAATTAATGAACACATTGCTTCAGAATTATATTAGTACACATCCTTCACAAAAGCTAAATAATCCTACACTTTAACCACCTCATGTGAACTTAATATGAAAGTGGTCATAAATTCCAACTGTTTTATGGTTATAACATTTTGATTATTTGGTTTTTAATCTTATCTTCATGTCCCTATCGGAGTGGACGTTTCTAGTTTTGTATTTCTAGGCCCACCTAGCTTTGGACGATAATTGTTGTCTCATCTTATTGCCTACGAAAAGTATGACTTGTCATTCTAAGTTTTTTCTAAACCTTTTTTCTTTTCTAACGTATGAATGTCATATCATATGTGACATTATTTTTACCATCGAATAACGTATCTATGCTACCGTATTAGTGTGAGTTACTAAAACTATGTAATAGAGAGAAACACAAAAACAACCGAAAAAGTCAGGTCAAGATTAAGTCTTTTCATGATCACATTGTTTGATCGATAAATAGTCATTTGAGATACTTGATCTATCAATCATATGTTTTGCGAAGGCGTCAACATCATATCATAAACTATTCTTAGACTACCTGTAGTGCGACGTTCAACAATTTAGTCGACACCAACTTAGATGCATCTTCCCATTACGACATGTTGGGCCGACGCGTCTTAAACAAAAAAAAAAAATAAATAAATAATAAAAAAATGACCCACTTGTGTAACATTTTTGTGTGAGTGGGTGTTTATTTAATTTATTTTGAGGTATGTTTTTTATGGTGTCGTCGGTCATCTCCGTTACACTAAGTTGGTAAGCTAACTTGAAAGTGATGTTCTCGATCAATAGGTTGCATTACGAGTAGCCTTTATTTCTTTACCGAATGTATATAGGTTGATGTTTTGTTTTTGAGAGCCAAAGCAGCCCATTTCACTTATTGGTTATTTGGTGATGCTTGCGATGTTGGGCCAAAATGAGTTAACGCAAAACTTTAATCAAACATAACAGCTCTTATAAACAAATACTGTAACCATTAAAAAAACAAACTACAATACCTGTTTTATACTAACTCCATCCCAATTCTCAAAATATAAGTCCAGTTAAACTTTTTGAGTTGAACTTTGACCTTAAATATTTTTATTTGTAATTTATATCACTTGATGAAAATTATACCAAATGAAAATACATTTAAAACACTATCATTTATATATTTTGCATCAAGTATTATATAACACAAACAAAAATATTTAAGGTCAAAGTTTGATTCAAAAAGTCAAACTGGACTTATATTTTGGGACGGAGGGAGTATATATCTAAGTGCAAAGTTAACACTCTATGCATATTGTAGAGACAACAGTGAACACATATATGTAGTTGAAGTTCTATAATTATAAGAAGAAAATGTCATAAAGTTGTAGATAATTCAATACCGTATGCCTATGTTTGGCGACACGTAGCAGTAGCAGTAAGCAGTTGGCAGTAGCAGTAGCAGTAGCAGTAAGCTGTAAGCAGTAGTTGTTTATTTAAAAAACATGTTTGGTAACGTAGCTATAGCAGTAATTATAAAGTGTAAAATTACGAAAAATGTCATATGCACATTCAAATAAAATAAATGATTAAATAAATGGGGGTATATATGTAATTTCAGTATCCAAACGCTTGGATCAATTCTGGAAAGCTCATTCAAGAAGCATTTCATTTTGGAGCGGTTAGGATAGTTTCAACCGCTATTAGAGATGTTGCCAAACAAGCTTTTCATCTAAATGCTTACCGTTTACCGCTTGTCGCTCCTAAACGCTTCCTTAACGCTTGTATAATTTATACAGTAAAATCTTGCATGCCATTGTCAATTTTTCATGTTATTAATAAACCTGTTTGCTAAAATACCGGAGTACGTTTTTTTTTTTTTTTTTTTTTTTTTTTTTTTTTTTTTTTTTTTTTTTT
>LBNU01003425.1:33038-48841 GCA_014162995.1 Artemisia annua
CCCCCAATAACATATTACAATTCTTCCGCCGTTTACTATGTCAAAAAAAAAAAGGGGATCTAGAAACTATGTCATCAAAAATATTAGACTTTCGAGGCTTCACCGAATCAAAAATAAAGGAATTGCGGAAACTATAGGAGTACAGGTGATGCAACAAAGAAATTGATTTACGAAGGACGACTAAAGCTGAATACTCATATGAGAGGTTACATGAGATGATGTAAGTGTTAAAATATACAAAGTGCATCACTTTATTTGTGCATTGTAAAATTTAAGGATCTCATCATCTCAAACAAAAACATGTGAAATCCAAAATATATCAATAAATACACCACAACTAACTTGACTTGTTGAAGCCGGCAATTTTTGAGCTTGTAACATGGGTCAACATCACGAAAATGATGTTATAGACTTGTAGTAGCTTTTAGCATCTTGGTGACTTGGTCTACTCACATGTCTCATATCGCTAGGAAATAGATAAATCCATATAATACGTGACACGGTTTAATTTGCACACTCACTTAATTGATTGTCACACTCTAATTTAGAGTATCTTGACATGTATATCCTCACATCATTTGACATTTATTCCCTCACATCATTTTACCCATTTTCACCCTTATAAGGGTATAGATGTCAAGACACACTAATGGGATGCTTGGTGGAGTGTTTATATGGCCTAATCAATGGCAAATGATATGAATCATGATGCTTGGTATGTTATAATGTAATGACCCATTACCAAATAGTGGGTAATGAGGCATTACCCAATAAATTGAGGGGATTGTGCTCATTACATTGCTTTGCATTCCCTCTAATTTGAACCAAGCATGCCTTAAATTTGAGTGTACAATCAATTTAAAGAGTTTGCAAATCACATCCCTAATTGGATACACAAAAACAACAACATTTAAGAATCTATTAACCTTTGACAATGCATATATTTATTTCTATAAAATAACAGTGAACGGAGTAGTTTTTTGTTCCGTTTATTTATAGAGATTTTCTGTATTAACTGTAGTTGTTTGTATAGCAATTTAGTAGTCATGTTGTTTATAAGGGTTAGAGAGCACGGTACACACATCCAACGGCGCACTATTGATTTTTTGAGCTCCAACAACATGTCATAACGCACCTTTAGTGCCATTGCATAGCCATTAGTCTTTTTGTGGTTTCACCTACGACTTTTTGTGTGTGTGTGTGTGTGTGTGTGTGTGTGTGTGTGATATTTTTGATGATTTGTTATGGACCCATATGCACCAATAAGGCAATAACAGTTATTGAGTGTTATTACTAAGGAGAGTGTTTTAGTTATTGAAGCGTTATTGGATGAATGCTGAGTTTTTATACCAATAACGCTTATTGGATGAACGCTGAGTTATTGAGGCGTTATTGGTGTTGTAGTGCACCGATCACTCTTATGGATCCAAAAAAAGTAGTGGGCATGTAGTCGCAAATTTAACAAATAAATGCCGGTATAACATCGACCCTGTCCATAACGCAATTTTTTAAAGGGTAGTATTATTGGTACCCCGTTTACCCCTCCCACCCCCTAATACCTGATTAATGGGAAATGATTTGCACACTCACTCTTTTGATTGGGACACTCTCTATATGCATTATATACTTGTACACTACTTACTGTGTGCTTTAACTGATTGTACAATTGAGTGTCCAAATCAAAAGTGGGAGTGTGCCAATCACCTCCCCTGATTAATTGATAGGATAAGATATTTTTTATTATTTTTTGTTCCGTATCTTTTTTCTTTATTGCTTTTGACTTGTCAAATTTTATATATATATCTTTTTATTTTTTATTTCTCAGTTTTATAATTAAAAAAAATTATAAAAAAAATAAAAATAAAAAATAAAAGAATATTACATACAGTATCACTTTTGGGGTGTACGGTGTACCAATTAACAAATCCTATTATTATTATCATGACAAAAATCACAGTAAAATATAAAAGTATACCTTAAAGCAAATACGGAGTACGTATTACTGATAATCGTCTAGCTTTACCTACATGGGTCAGTCAACATCAAGTAGTCATTAGTCATATAGCCTCTGACCTAGTCCATCATATGATCTTTTTCAATCATGAATCGCTATGCATTATATAAACTCTTTTTCTTCTTCTTATTTTTCAAAAAAAAAAAAAGATGTTACACATTGCATGAGCATATTTATGTGCTTGCTAAAATATTGGTATCTTTATGGCAATAAAAAAAGAATATAACAACTTGTATGAAGCTTATACGGTGTAACATTTTGTGTATCTTAAAGACTTAAACTATCAAGTCCACAAGGGATCGAACACAAACAGAAACACGATATTATGGAATACGCTCTCCACTTTTATTCAGAAAATATAAGCTCAAAAAACTGATAATGAATACATATTAACAAACCACAGCTCGGTTTGTATTTATAGGGAATAGAAATTAGCTTTCCTAATCCTACTACAAGTCTAATTAAATAAGATAATCCTTATCTTAAAGCTAAAAATAAGGAATCCTAATTATACTAGAACTTGACTTGTAGTTATCCATAAGCTCGGATCTACTTGGACTGCACATATGCTCGTGCCTTATGAACTACTCATTAGCTCGAGTAGACATTAGACCAACAATCACCCCCCTAATTTCTGACTCGAGATAAGGAGGTCTTCAACTCCGAGTAACTCTTGCATTTCCTTGAACTTAATCCTTGCGAGAGCTTTCGTCAGAATGTCAGCACGTTGCAAATCACCTCTTACAAACTCAACTTGTACTTGGCCTCTTTCAACACATTCTCGGATAAAATGATAACGTGTATTGATATGCTTGCTTCTCCCGTGAAAGACTGGATTTTTCATAAGTGCAATAGCCGATTTGTTGTCAACAAATAAGACCACCACTTCTTCTTCCATTCCGGTTATCTCACTCAACAATCCACGTAACCATATCCCTTGACACGCGGCTGAGGTTGCTGCCATGAACTCGGCTTCACAAGACGATAGAGCCACCGTGTTTTGCTTTTGTGAGCACCAAGTGATAGGTGATTTACCTAGATAGAATACGTGCCCAGTTGTGCTACGACCATCATCTTGGTCCATAGCATAACTACTATCACTAAACCCTACTAACTCCTTGGTTTTCTCTTGGTTATATCGCACTCCAAAATTCAAAGTACCTTGGATATACCTTAGTATTTGTTTCACAGCTGCCATATGTGATTCTTTTGGTTCTTGCATATAACGACTAACCAAACCAACCGAAAAAGATAAATCAGGTCGAGTGTGTAGTAAGTACCTTAGACAACCAACTCGCCGTCTAAACAAAGTTGCATCAACTGGCTTTCCTTCCTTGTCCATGCTTAACTTCATTCCAGGTTCTAATGGACATTGAGTAGGATTTGCTTCATGCATCCCAGCATCTTTCAAGATCTTCTTTGCATAGCTTTCTTGACTTATTGAGATACTTGAATCCTCTTGCTTTACTTCAATGCCAAGATAATAGCTCAACTTTCCCAAGTCACTCATATCAAACCTTTCTTGCATTTGTCTCTTGAATTCACCGATTTCGCCAAGCTTCGAACCGGTTACTAAGAGATCATCCACATAGACCGCAATAATCAAGATTGACTTGTTTGTCTTCTTCACATACACCGCTTGTTCGTGTTGGCATCTTTTGAAAGACATTTGCTTGAGTTCTCTATCAAGTTTGGTATTCCACGCCCTTGGTGCTTGTTTAAGTCCATAAAGCGCCTTTTTCAACTTGTAGATTTTCCTTTCTTCTCCTTTCTTCACGAACCCCTCCGGTTGTGTAACAAACACTTGTTCCTTTAGTTCTCCATGTAAAAAAGCTGACTTTACATCCAGATGATGTAGCTCCCATGCTTCTTTAGCGGCCAATGAGATTAATAAACGCACCGTTTCAATCCGTGCTACGGGCGCAAATACCTCGTCATAGTCAATTCCTTCCTTTTGAGCATAACCCTTTGCTACTAACCGAGCTTTAAACTTATTAATTGAACCATCCGGATTTCTCTTAATTTTGTACACCCACTTTAGTCCAATGGGATTAACATTAACCGGAGCTTCAACTAATTCCCATGAATCATTCTTCTCGATAGACTCAATCTCTTGATCCATAGCACCCATCCACTTGCTTGAGACTTTTGCTTCTTGGAACGTTCTTGGTTCATCATCTTCAATTAAAAGTAGATTTTGATCTTCATTAGCAACTGAGGTTCTTGAACTAGACCCCATAATAAAGTCATTAAATCTAGTTGGCTTAGTTGAAACCCTTGAAGAACGCCTCACAATTGATTGAGTTTCTGTCACAGGATTAGGGTCATTACCCGCCTCGATTTGGTCTTCTTGTTCGGTATTGACCGGTTGATTTTCATCAGCATCATGCTGATTTTCAGCCTCTAAATCTTCAGCTTCAACTTCATCGGTCATACCTGGGTTAACAAATCCACAACCCGTATCAATAGAACCGTGCCATTCTATGATAAACATACCTGGGTTTAGCTCGTGTGTTTCGCTTCCAGCAACATACTTCCAGCCAAGTTCTTCATTAAACTCCGCATCACGACATACTACAATCTTCTTTGCTCTTGGATTGAACAATCGAAAACCTTTCGTACCTGGCTCGTTTCCGATATAAATAAGTCGTGTTGACCTGTCGTCTAACTTCTGTAAATATGGCCTTGTACCCGTTGCATAAGCTACACATCCAAATACCCGTAAACCCTCCAAGTTAGGCTTTTTTCCTTTGAAAGCCTCATATGGAGTTTGATTAACTAGAGCTCGAGTTGAAACTCTATTAATCAAGAATGTGGCGTGCCTAACTCCTTCAGCCCACATATAGTTTGGTACGTCTCGTGCTTTCAAGATGCTTCTAGTCATTCCCATAAGAGTCCGGTTTCTCCTTTCCACGACTCCATTTTGTTGTGGTGTGTAGGGAGTGGTAAGATGTCTTGTTATACCCTCGTTTTCACAAAAGTTGGTAAATTCTTTTGAAGTGAACTCACCTCCTCTATCGGTCCTTAGGGTAATAATCTTCTTTCCCGACTTTTTCTCAACTAAAGCTTTGAACTTTTTGAAGTATTCAAATGCTTCTCCTTTTTCCTTCAAGGTAAAAGTCCACATAAAGCGAGAAAAGTCATCAATAAGAACAAATATGTACCTGTTACCCGCTATGGATGGTGGAGAGATTGGTCCACATAGGTCGGCATGTATAAGTTGAAGAGGATGTGTTGCCTTAAATTTTGCAGCTTTAGGAAACGCCTTCTTGGTTTGCTTTCCTACCAAGCAAGATTCACACAACTTGTTCTCTTGATGAATTATTGGCAACTTTTCAACCATGCCCTTCCTTGCCATTAATTCCATCGTCTCGAAATTAATGTGACCCATCCTAGCATGCCATAACCAAGCATCATCTTCCATCTTTGCTTTGAGACACACCGGACTTCCAACTTGAAGCTTAATCTTATAAAGTCTATTACTTGTTCTAGGAACCTTCATCAAAAGCTTGCCATTTGAGTCACGCATAGTAAGAAGGTTACCTTTCATACGAATGTCACATCCGCCTTCGGTAGCTTGCCCAAGACTAATTATGTTGCTTTTTAGCTCGGGTAGGTAATAGACTCCAGTGATTAACCGTTGCTCACCCGTTTTCCCTTGAATGATTATCGAACCCTTTCCTTTTATCTCGATGTAGGAGTTATCACCAAACTTCACTCTTCCGGAGATATTCTCATTCAACTCCGAAAAGTATTCTCGGATCCCCGTCATGTGATTACTTGCTCCATTATCCAAATACCAAGTGTCTTCCTCGTTTGGCTTAGTATTCAATTGGTTTGGGATAATCTTTTCTTCATTCAAGAAAACCACTTCTTGAACGCTTTTCATCATAAAAAGTGTCGGGTCATCATCATCCTCCGTTTTCAAAAGGTTTGCCACATGCTTATTCTTTTGTTCACGGCGTTCGGGACAATTAGAAGCAAAGTGACCATATTCATCACATCTAAAGCATTGAATCTTTGAAAGGTCTCGGCTTTTGTTCTTCTTTTGCTCCGTATTGCTCCCAGAGTTGTTACGGTTGTGGTTATTAGCTTGACCACTACCATTAGATTTGTTTTGAGAAGAAAAGTTTCGACCTTTACCGTTGCCACTAGAAGAATTCCTTCCACGACCTTTCTTATCATATCTTTCGGCCCTTCCGAACATCAACTTGCCTTGATCTTCAGAAGTAGTGTCAACACCCTTCATTCTTCCTTCAAAAGCTTTCAACCTTCCAATTGCTTCTTGAAAAGACATAGTATTCAAGTCCGCAAATTGTTCTATTGAGGCAACAATTGCAACATACCTATCCGGAACGGATGCAAGTAGCTTCTTAACAAGTTTCTTGTCTTCATAAAATGTTCCCAAGCTATTGACTTCAGTTACAATTTTGCCCATCCTAGCCGCAAAGTCATCGACTGATTCGTTGACTTTCATCTTTAAAGATTCGAATTCCGTCTCCAAGGTTTGCAACCTTGCTTCACGAACTCGATCAACACCCACATATCTGGTCTTCAAAGCTTCCCAGATTTCTTTGGCCGTGTTGAATTTTGAAACTTGAAAGACAAGTTCTTCTGGAATCGCCTGGAAAAGTAACGCAACTGCCATGTGATCTTGCTTATCAACGACTTGTGTTCCTTCCTTTGGTTCCAGTGCATCAAGTATTCCATGGACTCGGAATACCGCTTTCACTCTTATTGCCCATATGTTATAATTCGTGCTTGTTAACATTGGACATTGAAGAGCCGTTTTGGAATGTTCAATAGGATGTGGTTGACTCGTCTCGCCTACCATCTTTCTTGAACGTCTTTTGTAAGTTACAGGTGTAGTTGGTTCGATTTCCAGCCCTAGGTTCTAGGGGTCGAGTGATTTACTTCATGCCCAAGTAAACCAGGTCGATTGTACAGCTTCTTGCCCAAGTAACCTTGGTCTTTCCTGCCTTGATAAACCCTTGGTCGATCCTGCCTTGATAATCCCTTGGTCGATCCTGCCTTGATAAACAAGTCGATTACCAGCCTTTACAACCTAGCTCTTGATACCAATTCAAGTCCACAAGGGATCGAACACAAACAGAAACACGATATTATGGAATACGCTCTCCACTTTTATTCAGAAAATATAAGCTCAAAAAACTGATAATGAATACATACTAACAAACCACAGCTCGGTTTGTATTTATAGGGAATAGAAACTAGCTTTCCTAATCCTACTACAAGTCTAATTAAATAAGATAATCCTTATCTTAAAGCTAAAAATAAGGAATCCTAATTATACTAGAACTTGACTTGTAGTTATCCATAAGCTCGGATCTACTTGGACTGCACATATGCTCGTGCCTTATGAACTACTCATTAGCTCGAGTAGACATTAGACCAACAAACTATAAGCACTTGTTGTATGAACTATATGTAGCAAACTAGCAACCGTTTAAATATGTCCCAAGTAAGTAAAGTTGCATCATGCTCCCATGTTTATAAAAGGTACAAATTTCATAAATATTGTCATTACAAATCTTTGTAGATTCAACAAACAAATCTGAAAGATTCAAATCCTTGGAAGTAATGTCTAACAAACCTTATCAAGTGGCTTAAATATAATTCAATTGCTTCGATCAGCTACCAAAAAATAACCTTACTAGGAATTAGTCTTGTGTTATTACAAGTCAAACATCACCATTAGGCCCAATTAATAAACTTGAATATATTTATTTAGCTTATCAGTGGGAAATTATATATAATGCATTGTTTGAAAGAAGACTTGCAAATTATGGAGTAACTTATTTAGTTGTAGGTCATTTTGTTTACTGTGTTTTCGGCACTTCTCGATTTACTTGAGGGGTGTTTGGTGCGTATGGGTTTGAGCTTTGTCTATTTCTTATGGTTTCATTGCCAATTTTAGAACTTGAGTAACCTTTTAGCTAAACGGGTTGTAAATGAACGAAACCCATTTTCATTTTCATACTCATAAAACAAACTCAGTTTTCACCTATATGTTTTCATGATAGATTATCGTTACTTCATTGACTCAAATCTAATCTCAGTTATAGATTGTTTTAGGTAACATCGTTTAGATTTTTTTTTTTTTTTTTTTTTTTTTTTTTTTTTTTTTTTTTTTTTTTTTTTTTTTTTTTTTTTTTTTTTTTTTTTTTTTTTTTCCAAGACCGGGATTTATGCGTAGGTTTATCGATAGTCCAAGTCTTCTCAAAGGCTTAATCCCAAAACAAGAGACTGAATTTTACTCATGTGCTACTAGACTAGTAGTACATGAGTAAAATTCAGTCTCTTATTTTGGGATTAAGTCTTTGAGAAGACTTGGACTATCGATAAACCTACGCATAAATCCCGGTCTTGGTAAAAAAAATAAAAATAAAAAAAAAAATAAAAAAATAATAAAAATCTTTTGGTTTCAAAACGGCAAAACATTTTCATACTTTGAAGGGAAAAAAAAAAGCAATTACTCCCTCGTCTTTGTTGTACTTTGAAGAAGAAAAACAATTACTACCTCGTCTTTGCTTAAAATATAAAGTGCACATTTATTTAAAAATTAACTTAAAATTAAAAAGAAGTAAACTGAACTATTTTTATCATATAGTTTTTGCAAGTTGTAAATATTTCAAATGTCTACTTACAACGTTTCATTAATCTAGCCAAATAAAATGTAAGTTTAGAATAAAACTCCATAGCTATCAAATTGCTTAAAAACACTGTGTAGTCTCCCTCACTTTGCTTTCGGCTATAGCTCGAATCACAAAAAAAGCACTTCTTCCCCATTTCTTGCTTTACCTCATTTCTTTATCTTTTACTTTATCAAAGCAACTTTAATTTTTAACACAATCACATAAATATAGATTCTTTAACCATAAGACACCATTTTGAACCATTTTTATACTACGTACACAGAGAAATAAACAATTTTTTAAAACTTAAAAATTTTAAAATTAAGTAATACATCAAATTTTAAAATACCGATACTTATAAAATACCATGCGGTCTATTAAATATATAAATATTTAATTACTTATACAGTTTAAACTAGGGGTGAGCATCAAAGATCCAAAACTAAACCGGACTGACAAAACCGACAAAAACCGAACCGACCCGACAGCCCGTCGGTTCGGTTTCGATTTCACGTTTTACATGTTTTCGGTTTCGGATCGGTTCGGTTCGGTTCGGCCCAAAACCGACAAAAACATACCTAAATACACCTAAACCGAACCGAACCGACGACACGACACAAAACCGAACCAACCCGATGGCCCGTCGGTTCGATTTCGGTTTAAGTTTTTTATGAATTTCGGTTTTCGGCTTTGTCGGTTCGGGTCAGGTCGGGTCGGTTTTAGACCGATGCTCGGCCCTAGTTTAAACCACTAACTTTTTACACTTTCACTTACGCTACACTCACATATATACATTAAAAAATATAGCAAACACAAATTAACACTACTATATAACATCGCCGTCATACGCGGGTAATTATCTATATTAAGAAAACTCAAATCACATTTTACTTTTATCCTCTTTTGATCATATGTTAAAGAAAAAGTGGGCCCCACCAATGTTATTCCAACGAGGAATGCTATATCCACAAAGAAAACATCCACAAAACATCCACAAAATGAGTTGTTGGAGTGTGATTGGTGTATTTTGCTTTGTTTCTCTCTTTTCTATTTGATTAAGCCAATCACAATCCGACAACTCATTTTGTGGATGTTTTGTGGATGTTTTCTTTGTGGATATAGCATTCCTCTATTCCAATTCCCTCCAAACTTTCACTTTTCTTGGAATATGTGAATTTATTACCTCATCAACACACACTTTTCACCCACTCAATCAACTCAACTCAGCTCTTTTTTGTTTTGTTTTATTTGTATGAACTATGAAGTATTCAATCTCTTTATATAATATATGTCTTTGTTGATTACAATGGGGCTTGAAGTTTGAACTAGTCTTTTGTAGCTGGTTTAAAGTAATTTTCTGTTAAGTTTCAGTGAATGTGATGTGGGTCTGTTTTTAATACACATTTTAACCATAAAGAAACAGTCTTTGCATATCTTTTTTTTACTGTTTTCGTTGACTATAATGTGTTTTGAATGATTCTATGATATGGGTCAGTTTGTAATCACATTTTAATCATAAAGAAATAATCTTTATGCATAATTTTTACTGTTTTAGTTGATTACAATGGGTTTTGATCAGTTCTGTGATATGGGTTTGTTTTAGTTTCAATTAAAGTTTAGTAAATTTGATGTGGGTCAGTTTTTAATCACATTTTAACCGTAAAGTATTAGTTTTTACTTATCTTTTTTACTTTTTTTGTTGGTTAAAATGGGGTTTGAGTGATTCTGTGATATGGGTTTGTTTTAATTTTACTTAAAGTTTAGTAATTTTTATGTGGGTCTGTTTGTGAACACATTTTTGCGCGAAAATATGGAGGAAGAAGAAGGTTCGAGTGTGAGATTAGTTCGTTGCCCGAAATGCGAAAACTTACTTACTGAGCTGCCAGAGTACTCTGTATATCAGTGTGGAGGTTGTGGTGCTGTTCTTAGAGGTAATTTTTTAATCTTTTACTGTTGCTGTTTTACCCCATTTGTGTGAAATTAGATTAGTGTTTGTGTGTTTATGGATGCATGTATCTGAGTTTGACTTTTGATAGTCAAATTAAGTAGTTTTTAAGAAACTTGTGTAGAAAAGGTTGCATGTTAGAACACATTTTGAGCTAACATTAACTAGGATGTTGATTTTGAGATGCATGTATCTGATTTTGACTTTTTGATGGTCAAATTGATTAGTGTTTAAGTTCAGTATGTGTAAAGTTGTGTTGGTTGAAAGAAACTTGTTAAATGCATTGATTCCTAAAGAATTGATTTTATGTTAGAAGTTAGAACACATTGTGCCTTGACCATCAATGAAGAATTTAGATTTGGTAAATGGTAAGTTTGACTTTTGCAAAATCAAAGGTTGACTCTATTATGAAATGGAAGATTGATACTACCATAAGCACATTGATATGAATTTGATTATTACTGTGCAAAATTACCCCTTGGCACTTTGACTATTTTTCTTTTTCTGTAATTCATGTGAATTAATTTTCATATATTTGATGATGTTATATGAGTATAAATGCACAAATTTTACCGAGTTCTTGTTCAGTAATATGATCTGTAACTGCTGTCTTGAGAGAATTTTGTATATACGTGATGTATGTGTTATATTTTTGATTATTCAGGAAAACAATCGACTCCAGCCAGTGGAAAAAGACCATTAGAGAAGTCCGACAGCGAGAATTGTCCAAGGGTAGAATCGTCCATGAAAGACAAAGTTAGTTTAGATTCTAGTTCTCGAGTTGAGAGAGAAAGTGATGAATTTGAGCTTGGCAGAAGGCAGGGCAGAACCGTCCACACAAAAGTTCCAAACTTGACAGCAAGTTCTTCATCAAGAAAAGAGAAGCGTGAATTTTTCACAGAATCTGATCAAAGTAGAAGAAGAAGGCTTGATTTTGATCAAAGCAAATATGGCGTGTCAAGTGAATCTCAAGAAACTAGACACCCTTTTGGGCCCATAAGGTCACGACCTGTTGGGATTCATAGGAATGCAAGTACATTCGAAAAGGGTAGATTTGGGAATTTACCATATTCCAACGAAGGCCCTTCAAGTTCTCACTTAGGTAGTTATAGCAGCTTTGGTGACCGCATAACAAACCCTGGTAATTTACACGAGTTTTCAAAGGTTCAAAATTTAGAAAATGATAGAGCCGAACTTCTTAAGAAGCTTGATGACTTGAGAGCTCAACTTACCAGATCATGCAATGTAGCCGAAAACCCAAATGTAAGATTAAATAATTCCTATCCTTGGCCACATCAGCCTCCACCAATGCCGCATCAGCCTTCCCATCATCAATATCTACCTCCAACTTACCATGACCCTTTTCATAGCTATAACCAAGAACCAATTCTTCACCGAACCTCCTGCTCTTGCTCGGAATGTTACAACATGAACTGGCGGCCGATCCCTCCAAGGGTCCGTCCTTTTCCGTCTTTTAACACTCGGGAAGCCAGCCACTCCCTACCTGGACCTTTGACTTATGGTCCACGTCAGCTTCCACGTCATCATGCAGGTTCTTTTGGAGGCGACCTTGATTTCAGAAATGGTAGTTTTGGCAGAAGATATCCAAGAAGACGGGTGATTCTAAGTGATGAAGGTGAACATGTATCTCATCCTATATCAGGTGGGGCCCCATTTATAAGCTGTTGTAATTGCTTCGAGGTACTTGAAATTCCGAGGAAGCTTAGATTGGTGGAAAAGAATAATCACAGGACAATAAAATGTTCAGCCTGTTCTGCTTTAATATCGTTAAGAATCGAGGATAACAAACTCGTTGCTTCAGTTTCTTCCCCTATATCACAACAAAAAGTCGATGTGAAAAGTTCAAACCGAAGCCATCATAGCTCTCTTGATTATGATAAAAGTGGTTATAATTTTCAGTTGACGGATTCCGAACCGACTTTATCAACCAGTGGAGCTGAAAAGAGCAATGAGCAAAGCCCTGACAGCGTATTAGAAAGTCAAAATGATGAGTTGACTAATAATGACTTGGGTAGAAGTCATAGAACCAATCAGGAAAGGGTAATTGTTGATGATAAGTCCGTTGATAACAAGAAATCTTTGAAAGACGCATTGACTGCAACTGAGATAGACGTGTCTCTAAATGAGTACTTAAACTGTGACGAAGTTGTTAGCAGAGAAGATGATCAGTCAAAGAGCAAGAAAGGGGTGAGTGAATCTTTTTTCGGGGGTTTAATAAAAAAGAGACTTAAAGATTTCTCAAGGTCGAGTAGCGGCGTGGAGAAGGGAAGATCGGATGTTTTTGTGAATGGTCAACTTTTGACAGATCGAGCTGTCAAAAAGGCTGAGAAGTTAGCAGGGCCAATTCATCCTGGAGAGTACTGGTTAGTAATTACATTTTTACAAGGCGTATGCCTTTTGACTTTTGAGTTCAAACTAACTTTTTATTATAACTTTGATATGGATTCTATTTAAAACGTTAAAAACCATAATCTTCTGTTTGTGTTTATTTGATGAGAGTCCTATTTAGCCATCATATTTTTCTCTAATATATCTCGAGAAATATTTAAATAGTAAACTCAGAAAACGGTATGCATGATAAAAAGTCAGACTGCAACTCTTTTTGACTTCTGAATTCATGCCTGTTATCCGTAAAATCCAAAGTTTTTATCTGTTTGTCGGAGTAGCATTTCAAGTAGCCATCACATTTCGGCCAAACTTGCATAAAGTTTCATGTTTTAAACCAACAAATAGATCCTTTTGACCATATAAGTCAAACCATAACTCTTCTTTTACTCTAATTACAATACCAATTATCTATTTCCTCTTGTTCGATCAGGTATGATTCCTTAGCTGGATTCTGGGGTGTGATGAACCAGCCTTGCCTTGGCATTATCCCTGTAAGTTTCACGTTCAATTCATTTCATGTTGTTTGTTTATCTGTTTGACATAGAAATCCAATTGACTGTTACCATTTTGCAGCCATTTATCGAAGAATTTGAGAATCCAATGCCCAAAAACTGCGCTGCTGGGAACACTAGAGTCTTTGTGAACGGAAGGGAACTTAACCAGAAAGATTTAGATCTTCTTGCTGGTAGAGGTCTACCAACGACCAAAGATAGGTCTTATATCATCGACATTTCTGGGAAAGTCGTGGATGAAGACACAAGCGAAGAACTTGACTGTCTTGGCAAGCTTGCTCCAACGTAAAGTTTGACTTTTTATCTGTTATACTTTGACTTTTCTCTTAAATATATGGTCTAACACAATTTCTTGATCAATTCACAGGGTCGAAAAGGTTAAACATGGATTTGGCATGAAAGTCCCGAAAACTATTCCTAAGTGAATCAGCTTGTTCGGTTTCTTAGGTGTTCATACAATGGTTCAGACGTCACGGTAAAGAAATTTCAATACGTACGGCGTTCTTTTAGTTATGTATGGTTTAAGATGTTATTATGTATTCATAGCGAGCTTATGATATATGGATATTTTACTTAACTTAATATAGTTGTTTGTTTAGGTTCCATGTTTATGTTATAGGTCCATTGTCACTGTCTATGTTTCTTTACTAGATTTGTGATTTAAAGATGTTAAATTTCAATGCTGGTAGAGGAGATGAGATGTGAAAGTGATATAGCAATTTTCTCCATTTAATTCTCTGTGAATATAGTTAAATTTTTTACCTACTACATGGATTGGAACATGGCATTTACTCTAATATTTGTTACATTAAAAACTTTGGACCATTGTATATGTTCTGGAAAAGATGATCATATTTCTTACAGAAAAACTAGGTGTTACACTTATATTGTCTATTTTAATGTGAAATTTATCAGTTATAGTGTAACAAACTGCAAAAATTCATTTGCTTCTTATGCAGTCTTTAGAGGTGTGTAGTTGTGAAGGTTTTCGGCTTGAAGTGAAATTGCTTTTCATTTTGACTATCATATATTGTGTTAGCTTGGTGTTGTTAGAAGTTAGAACATAGAATTCCTTGTAATGTATCGTGTTTATTGATTAACTATTTATAATGCAATGTGCATCGCAAATCTAAAAAACCTTAAATGGACCTGAAGCCCACAACCGGGTTTGGGCCAACTATACTATCATCTAATAGGTGTTTTGTAGTTTTGTACTGCCTTTTCCTCCTTAGTTAGTGATTCAACCATCGCATATGCCTATCCGTTTTCGCCTTCAATCGGGTACATTGAGTTTTTTTTGCAGAGGTGGTGGCTATCATCCATCTTCATCATGATCCATAAGAGTGCTAGGTGCACTACTACAACACTAATAAATGTTATTGGCGTGCCACTTCAGCAAGTACCTAATAATACTATAATAACTGAAATGCTATCCCAGCAATAACCGTTATTGGTGCATGTGGGTCTCATAACACACCACCAAAACTACCCACTCGCTCACAAAAAAAAGTGAACAACGCTTATGGTTTCACTGGCGATGGGACGAAAGGTGTGTGAATGCGTCGGTGGGGGTGCACCGGTTTTACCTGTTAATTTTGACTAAAATATTCTTATCTTTTTCTCATTTGAAATTGTTCTTGAAGGTAGTTTAATAAAATCACATGGAAAGTTAGCGATATTGACAAGTATTTGAAAATTATTTTAGCGATACTGACAATTAATAAAATATGCTACGTATTTCGGTAAATTTAAAAAGGTAATTCAGTTTCATATTTTGATATATTTCTTTGACCGTTTGAAAAAAAAAAAAAAAAAAAAAAATCATTTATAAAACACTTTATAAAATAAATATAAACGCACAAACAATGTTAGTTTGTACCTAGATGTGTGAAAGCTCATATATTTATGGATGGAAAATTGAATGAGTAATTGAGTATGCAATGTTATATTTTTAGTTAAAAATAATGTTAAAAGTACAAACATAAAATATTCATGAATTCAACATGTCAATTATTAGAGCTGAAGGAATATTTGCATTGGATGTAGTAATAGAGTGAGTCAGAACATGTGAGTTTGGGTATTTTGTATTCCCCACTCATATTTTTATATAAATTTTATTTTCTTATATAAAGCGAAATGTGATTCAATCAATAATAAAAATACATTGGTTCGATATCTATATGCGACAATATTATGTCTATATAGTTAGAACTATAGACAAACTGATAAAAAAAAAAAAAAAAAAAAAAAAAAAAAAAAAAAAAAAA
>LBNU01003425.1:48881-87912 GCA_014162995.1 Artemisia annua
TAATACTTATGATTAAAGCTAATAAATAAAGAAAATCAGCTGGGGTAGTTGAGTGGTCAGTAACCTGTGAGAGTGTGAGTGATGAGGTGAGTGCCATACTAGAAAGTGTATCTTCTTGTTTAATATCCTTCAATAATGGAATGTCAATATTATCATTATATACCCAGGAGCTATTAAATGAGACTAGTAAGCCCCTCTTTATAATTTCCTTTAAAAGGCTTAGAAGATACCAGAGTTTACACATTGCTTAAATGCCAAGGAAAAATCCATGTACTCGCGTAAAGTGACGGTGTATAGCCACAAATAACTATGTTTGCGAGCTTGTGATTTTGGTATAACCCTTTATGCAACCGACTGTTTTTTCTTTCTTTTTTGCTTAAGCCAATTGATAAACAAGTATACGATGTTAATGTTATGGTGCAAGACTTAATTTTATGTCATATTATGTTTGTAAAATTCAATTCTTTATCGCTTAAAAATTTGACAGCTGTGTGTTTGTAAGTTTAAATTTATTGTCAAAATTGTCATTATTAATAAGAGTTAAGATTTATTTAAGTTATTTATTTTAAAGAGCATTAACAATGTTTTCAAAGTTTACATTAATAAAATTCCGTTACATTTAAGATTTATGTATGTTAATTATTTTAAAGGGTTTGGGGAATTAACTTACTCATTTTTAAAAGATTTGAAGTTTCAAAAATAAAAAAATTTGTTTTATAAGTAGTAGAAATATTACTATATTACTGTACAAGATTACAAAATTAAACTCTTAAAGGGTTTGAGGAATCAACTTACTCATTTTTAACAGATTTAAAGTTTCAAAAATAAAAAAATTTGTTTTATAAGTAGTAGAAATATTACTATATTACTGTACAAGATTACAAAATTAAACTCTTTTAAGCTTTGATAAACTTTTTTTAAACACACCTCCAAGGTGTAAGTGTCTTAAGTGTAAAGATCTTATGTAGTTTCTTTTCCAATCTAAATATCAAGATTGACATTTGTGCTCAATATTCAACTTAGCTAGCAATTTGCTTTATAGACTCTCAAACTTCTACTTGCTTATGGGATAGGTTATTAAGGACCCAATGTACTTGCTTGTGGGATAGGGAAATGACTGACACACTTATAAACTTGATTTGGACACTCAATGAACAAATAGTTAAAGAAGTTTATATTTACAGTACAACTGTTTAATGCAAATTTAAAAATATCTCAATCAAATATGAGAGCGTGCAAATCACCTCCCTTACTTATACCAAGTGCGTATGGGGTCTTTTTTTCTTAACTATTACATCATGATCAAACCAATGTAAATTATCTCTGCCCATTTTCCAATAAATAAAGCTTGTAACTAATCGAATTACTTATATAGCTTTCAATCTATACTACATTATAATACATTTGAGACTATTTTATAATTAGAAAGGCTTAAAATTCAGACTTTTTATTTCTTATTATGGAAAGATTTCAAATATTGATTGAAGAAGAATTTCAAACATTAATTGCAGAAAACTGAAAACTGAAAATCTGAAAAACTGAAAATAGAAAAACTGAAAACTGACAAACAGAAAACTTGAAAAAATGAAAACCAGAAACTGGAACTGGAAAACTAAAAAACTGTAAAACTGGAAAACTGAACTAGAAAAACAGAAAAACTGAAAACTGAAAAATTAAAAACCTGAAAAACTGAAAACCTGAAAACCAGAAAAACCAAAAACTGAAAACAGAAAACTGAAAACAAAAGACAAAAAGGTAAAAATAGAAAAGTAGAAAATCCCTACTTATAAAGCATGAAGACAATTAAACGTGTACCGACCGCAAAATATAGTCACAGGGTACCCAACGCCGCATCGCGCGGGTACCATTCTATTATATCATGAATAACCTTTAAAAACTTAAAAAATATGCGAATTTAATTTGACGTATTTTGATCTGAATCTACAACAAGTTTCATCTCAAACGAAAACGTCACTTCAACTTACAGCTTATAATATAACCTCAGTTTCAACTAATTCGCAAAATACATTATTGGTCTTCTCATGCCAAAGAATAAAAACAATTTTTTTTAGAAAAAAAAGCAAAACAATAATTTCTTTATTTTTCCACTTTTTTAAAAAAATTATACTTTATCTTTCCATCTGCCAAATCAAGAAAACCCACATTGTCACTTGTCGGTATGCATTTTCATAACTCTATAACCTTTCATTCATAAACAAACAATACCCTTATCATTTTTATAAAAAAAATAAAAAAATGAAGCAAAATTTATGGAAAACAGCTTATAAGCAAAACCATTTAGTTTTCAAGTTGGGTTTCTCAATTTTGTTAGTGGGCTTTGGATTTAGGCTCCTTTTTTCACAATCATCAAATGTCATACCAGATAATAATAATAATAATATTAACATTGTTGTTGATGATGATAATAATATTATTGATAAGGATGTGAAGTTGGTTCCTTCTGGTTTTACTGATGCTGTTAAGGAATTGAATAAGTTTCATTCTAATGGTAACTTTTTTAATTTTTTTTTTTAATAAAGATTTAATTTTTAGTTTTGTTTATAAAGATTTAATTTTTTTCCTTTTTTGATGTGTGTTTTTGGTTTTGTTTGTATGGAAATGTGATAAGATTTGTGGGTTTAATGTGATTAAATGAGTTAGGGGGTGTTTGGCATTTAGTTTTAGTATTGAAAGTTGCACTAGATAGTGTATTGTATCAAGATTCAATTTTTTTCCATTTTTGATGTGTGTTTTGGCTTTATTTAGAGTGGAAATGTGATAAGATTTGTGGGTTTAATGTGATTAAATGAGTAAAGGGGTGTTTGGCATTTAGTTTTAGAAGTGATTATGTTGTTTGGAATAATTAGGTTATGTTGTTGGTTATTGTTTTTTTTATAGTTTCGGGTTGTTTCAAGATTTAATTTTTCTCCATTTTTGATGTATGTTTTGGCTTTATTTAGAGTGGAAATGTGATTAGATTTGTGGGTTTAATGTGATTAAATGAGTAAAGGGGTGTTTGGCATTTTGTTTTATAGTGATTATTATGTTTTTTGGAATAATTAGCCTTAGTAGATGTGTTTTGATTAAAAGTTGGTTGCACTAGATAGTGTATTGTATCAAGATTTGATTTTTTCCAACTTTGATGTGTTTTTGGTTTTGTTTATATGGAAATGTGTTAAGATTTGTGGGGTTTGATGTGATTACATGAGTAAGGGAGTGTTTGGCATTTCATTTTGGAGGTGATTATGTTGTTTGGAATAACCAATTAGAAAAAACTGATAATGTGAGACATGAAAACGCGTTAAGCACTTTCGAAATGCAATGACAAACACCCCTTTAAGCTTTGGTTGAATTTATTTATTGGTTAATGGTTTTTGAGTATCGCACATTTGTCATTGTTATTTGCACAAACGCAACGTTTTATTCATCTGGCACAAGATTTTTTAGTTATTACTAGTTATCTTATGCATTGACTGAATGTATTTTGTTGATTGTTGTGAAGATAATAAATCAGAAAGTTGCGATATTTTTGATGGTGAATGGGTACCGGATGAGGACATTCCAGTATACACGAATAACACTTGTAGATGGATTGAAAGTCATCAAAATTGTATGGGAAATGGGAGGCCGGACACCGGGTATATTTTCTGGAAATGGAGTCCTAAAGCTTGTGAATTGCCTCGTTTTGATGCGAGGACATTTCTTGGAATGATGAGGGATAAATCTTGGGCCTTTGTTGGTGATTCGATAAATCGGAATCATCTTCAGTCATTCATTTGCCTTTTGTCTCAGGTAAAGTTTTCTACTTTTACATGTCAAGAATCGTGTGTTCTTGTTTCTTGAATGGATTTAAATGACATACTGCATCAAATCAATCTGACATGCATTAATAATCCAAGCTAGAAGAGGGATTAACATAATGAATGAATACATGTAAAGATATAGCTTTTGGATCATATAGACGGAAAAGAAAAAACGAGTTATGGACTTGATTGTTAAGAGGAAACATCTTAGTACTGAATACTGAATCAGTTTAACTATCTAAAGTCTAAACAGTGGTCTGATGGAATTGTTTTAACATACGTATTTCGTCATTTTTTTGAGGTGTTTGGTTGTGCGTTTTGAAAGTGATAATTTGATTTTCAATAATGAGAACAGATAATCAAGCATAACGAAACTAGCTATAGAAACTAGTGTCTTAGATCGTATGAAGTTCTATGAATTAAATGACCAAATGTTCATGTTTGATAAATCATAATTATTTACGGAACCTACAGGTAAAATGACCAAAAGTGACGTTTTTGTAAAAAAGTAGATGTTTTATGAAAGAGGAGTAAAAGTGGTAGGTTAAAAGGAGGGTGAGAAATGGTGAACAGGTAATTTTGTTTACTCTTACATAATTAGTTTTTGCGTCGGCTGGTATGAAGTCTGATTATTTGACTTGATCATTAAAAATGTTTATCCAAACACTAAATCTGATTAGTGCACCTTTAAATTGCAATGATCACAATATCAGTTTCAAATCGCAAATCCAAACACCTATTTAATCACATTTCTTAATAAGTCTTAGGGATGATGGCATATAAACCTCAAAAAATTATGTTTTTGAAATATTTGTGTATTTTGTTTTCTCTAGGTAGAAGATGCAGTTGAACTGTACCACGATCCGGATTACAAAAACCGAAAATGGCATTTTCCATCTTACAATCTTACAGTCTCAGTTATATGGTCTCCCTTCTATGCAAAAGCCGACATCTTTGAAGACATTAATGGTGTTTCGTCATCAGAGATCGAACTCCACACTGACATTCTTGACAAAACGTGGACCGAACAATTTCACACATGGGATTACGTCATATTTTCAGCTGGTAAATGGTTTATCAAATCCGCAATCTACTATGAAAATAAATCCATTTTAGGCTGTCATGGTTGCAATGGAAAGAACAACTACACCGATGTTGGTTTCAATTTTGCTTACCGCAAAATCTTAAAAAACGTTTTTAAATTTATTTTGAAATCCAGCCCAAAAAATATGATCATATTCAGAACTTCAACACCAGATCACTTTGAAAATGGTGAATGGTCAAGTGGTGGGCGTTGTGATAGAACGGTTCCTGCTAATGAAGGTGAGTTTCAGATGAACGAATTGAACAGAATCCTTAGAGAGATTGAATTACCAGAAATAACAAAAGCTGAAGCTGAAGCTTCCGAAAAAGGTATGAAATTGAAACTTCTTGATGTGACGCCTCTTTCGTTGTTGAGGCCCGATGGGCATCCGGGCCCGTATAGACATTTTTACCCTTTTGCGAAAGATAAGAAGGCGAAAGTTCAGTATGATTGTCTGCATTGGTGTTTGCCTGGGCCAATTGATAATTGGAATGATTTGCTGATGAACTTGGTGGTAAATGGTTAATGCAATGGCTTTGTGAATATTGTTAAGTGCTTCATTGCTACGCCTCTTGAAAGTATATGTTTCCACAATTCCTTATGGTTTTAGAAGTTCGATCACACGTTTTTTTAAGGATGTAACTTGGTAGATTTTTTTGTTAATGAGTTTATTTTGTCTCAGAAGACTCTTGCATGGTCTTATAGACCGAAGAGACATATGCTTGTATTCTAAAACTATATATAAGATGAGATCGATCAAGTATCTATCATGTATCATTGGTTTATATGTTGGTGTTGTCTTAATTCCATGGATGCCTTATGTGATGCAAGATGGAAGTGTACAAAGTCCAGTACACGCTTGTAGATTGGAACACTGAATTATTCATGACTAGATAAGGCTGTGAATGGTCAAGCTCAAGGACTGTAGGCTAAGCTTGAACTCGGCTTGATTGCTTAACAAGCTCTTTGCTCGTCACAAATATAACAAATACCACACACTACTACACTTGTACATACATAGAAACCAATAATTTTGAGCTTGTTGGTCTGCGCCATCAACCGACTGCCAAAAGTGAGGTTCCCACACATGCTTGAGGGGGCCGTAATGGCCTTCATTTGAGGTGGTGCCTCCTTCACTCGTGGTGGAGGGCACCATTATGACTGGTTATAAAGTTATAAGTATCAATCCTTTCTTAAAAAGAAAATGCAAACTCAACAGTGTTCTCAAGTTGTAAGTGTCGAGTGTTTTGATACTTAAAAGTCTACTCGAAGCTAAGAGCACTAGGTGCCCATGAGCCACAAGGTTCATTTTATAGCAAAAAACACTGTCATTTTAGCAATTTTTCTCCTTTATAAATCAGAACCTATAAAAGTAACTTAAACAAAAAAAAAACACACTCTCTCTATAGGTAACCCAATAAAACATAAATTTAAAAAAAAAAAAAAAAAAAAAAAATGCCAATAATTGGATGGGCCAAGGCCCACTTTATTACCCTAAATAAATCTATGTGTATTTAATATTTCCAAAAGTTAATACTTACCAGTAAACTTTTCAAAATTTTATATAATTTTTTGAAATTTGAAAAAACATAACCGTTAGATAGGGCTTCACAACTCTCACCTTCTTCTAGTATAAAACCCTCATAATCACCACCTCACTATTCACACCTTTCTTCACAAATCTCACAACCAAACACGAAAAATGGCCGACATCGCAGCCGCCAATCCCGTCCTCATCCCAACAAAGAAAAGAACCAAAAAGGCCCTAAAACCAAAAACCTCTAACGAAACCAACATCGTCCCGGAACCAAAAATCTCCAACGCGCCATTAGTACCCGACATCTCTACCGGAAAAGAAAACGCCGTCTCAAAAGCCAAGAAACCATCCAAAGCGAAAAAAGACCCGAAACCAAAATCTGAAAATGCAGCGTTTTCGTTCGAGAAAGAGATGCAAGAAATGCAAGAGAAGCTTGAAAAGATGACACTCGAGAAACAACAAGCGGAAGAGAAGCTGAAAATGAAGGAGCAAGAACTCGAGTCGCGTAATGAAGAACAAGAAAAGGTGAAAATGGAGTTAAAGAAGTTGCAGAAATTGAAAGAATTTAAGCCCACTATGGTATATTACTAAACCCTTTTAATATAATCTTGTTTCTTGATTGATTTCTGCATGATTTTGATTTTTATAAAAGGGTTACATTTTATGTATATGGAATTGACAGAATCTTGAATCTTGATTTCTAGGGTTTTGATTTAGAGCCTGTATTGTGATCTATGAAATTAGGGATTATGTGTTCTGTATCGATAATAAACTATGTGCACTGATTCTTGATTTTAGGGATTTACGCAAGTTCTTGATTTTGGGACAATTTTAAATTAGGGGTTTGGTGATCTGTTATATATTTGTAACAATCTCTGTGCTATGATTCTTGATCTTAGGTGCTGAGAAATGTGATTATGATTTATAAAATTTCTTGATTTAACGGCTTAAGTTTGTATCTTTATTTGGGAATTGTTGAGAAATCTAACGGATTAAAATTTTGGTTTTTAGTATCTGTTTTTCACCGATAAGAATCTTGATTACCATTTTTGGGTTTTGTTTATGGGAATATGATCTGTTTTGTTAGCTGCATTGATCTCGCGTGCAGCAAAAGGGGGAAGTTTTCCAATTTTTTAGCCCTATATGTGCTTCAATGGTTGATTATGGGTTTTGGGAAATTTGATAATGAGTTTGATAATCTGTAATACATCTATCACAGACACTGCCCCTTTTGCACTCGTCAAAAGACAAAGATCAAGTGAAGAAGAAATGTGAAACTAAGAAGCCGGCAACTCCTTACATCATGTGGTGTAAAGAGCATTGGGCTGAGGTAAGCACTAACCTTTGTCAATAATCTTATATGGGTGAGCATCTAAATAGTTTGATAACGCTGGGGTTTTGTTATGATTTTTATAGGTCAAGAATGAGAATCCGGAGTCAGAGTTCAGTGAAATGGCAAGCATATTGGCTGCAAAATGGAAGGCGCTAACGCCCGAAGAGAAGAAGCCTTATGAGGAGAAGTATCAAATTGAGAAGGCGGCTTATGTGAAAATTGTTGGTAATGAGAAAAGAGAAATTGAAGCTATGAAGCTCTTGGAAGAGGATCAGAAGCAGAAAACAGCAATGGAGTTGCTTGAACAATATCTGCAGTTCAAACAAGAAGCCGAGAAAGAGGGAGATAACAAAAAGAACAAGTAATTTGACAGTTACCAGATGTATTAAAATTGCAGGCCATATTCTATTTTTAATGCTAATCGATTTCTTTTTTTGCATACAGAAAAGAGAAAGATCCATTAAAGCCGAAACGTCCTGAGTCTGCTTATTTCTTGTTTATGAACGAGCGACGTGCTGCTTTGGTTGCTGAAAGCAAGAGTGCAGTGGAGGTAGTTTAATTTAAATATCAAACTTAGTCAGAATTGCTGGTTTATTCTATTGTGAAGAAGTAACTAATTAGTGTTACATTCTGGGTGATGACAGATTGCGAAGATTACAGGAGAAGAATGGAAGAACATGACAGAGAAGCAAAAAGCTCCGTATGAAAAAGTGGCAAAGCAGAAGAACGAAAAGTATACGCAGGAAATGGAGGTTTACAAGCAGAATAAAGAGGAAGAAGCTGAAAATGCCAAGAAGGAAGAAGATGAGCTTTTGAAAGTCCTAAAGCAGGAAGCTTTACAATTGCTTAAAAAGAAGGAGAAAACCGAAACTATCATTAAGGTTTGTGTGCCTAGTTTTTTGCTGTTATTATTCAATTCCCTTCAAAGGTTTTTTGGATTTATTTAACTGATTCATTTGTTGTTTATATAGAAAACAAAAGAGGATAAGAATAAGAAGAAGGAAGAGAAGAAGAACAAGAAGGTCGTTGATCCTAACAAGCCTAAACGCCCTGCGTCTTCTTTCCTTATTTTCAGGTATCCTATTTGTATACAAGTCAAGATTTGAAGCACAAAACACGTTTTTTGCAGCGAATATTCACTGTTCAAGATTCAAAGTAGAAAGTTTGATAATCATGTTTTTTGCATAATGCAGCAAAGAAACAAGGAAGGAATTGTCGAAAGAGAAGCCAGGAATCAGCAATGCCCAAGTCACTGCTCTCATTTCGGTGAAGTGGAAGGTACGCTCCCACCTTTCTGTCAAGTTCTCTCACAAGTTTTATTAACCAATCTCTTGTTAATATTTTTTGTGGTATGTGTTCAGGAATTGAGTGAAGAAGAAAAACAGAAATGGAACGCTGAGGCTGCAGAAGCTATGGAAGCTTACAAGAAGGAATTGGAAGAGTACAACAAGAATGCAGAGGAGATCACTGAACACGATAACTAGCAATGATTGGCTTATGGATGTTCAACTGCTTATGTTGAACATCTACCGATTGCAATTGTCAGAAATCACTTACGTCACTCCATTGTTAGCTATTACATCGTGTCTTTGTTTCAAGTAGTTGGCAGTTATAGCTCAAGTTGTAGTCACAAATTCGTGTATTGAACCGCATTATAGAGTCAATAATGAATCTAATGAATGAATAACAACTTCAAACAGATTAATGATCCAACAATTTTGTCTCTTGCTTCTGTCATTCAAAAAATATCTCTCCAACTGAGAAAATTTTGAACTTTCCATTCCAAGAAAACACACATTGTTTACCTAGAGCATAAATTACAACAACATGCCTAAATATGTCTATGAGCTCTGCCAACAAATAATGTGTTTACTGTAAGCCGAGTCTAATCTACATGGTACAGACTTATCAATGGTTTTTCCTCTTCCATCTTTGTCATTAATGGGATTTTTGAGCTTGTTTTTTTAGTATCCTTTCCAATTTCCTCATCTTTAATTTTGTAAGTTGATTGCTTTGCAATTTGACACTTAATGTTGCTTAGGTGAGGCTCACCTTTCTTCCTTATTGGCTTCCTCATGCTCTGGTTGAGACTTTATAAGTTGTCTTTTTTGTGGTAGAACAATCTCTGGCCGAATTGATATTGACACACTCACACACCTGCTGTAATCTGCAACAAAAGAAGATATCAATGTTAGATAATTGTTGTAGCCCATTACTCGAATAACAGTAGTTATAGAAACCCCATATTCCTAATTGGAATGTTTACGATCATATTTGTCGCATCTCATCTTATAAGAAGTCTTCTACAATCATTTTTACAATGTTTACATGATCTGAGCATATTGATGTGAAATTTTTTTAAAGTTTCAAAGACCAATTGTTGCAAGTTCTAAAGATATCCCGTAATGTAATGGTAAACTATAATTCATGATGAATAAAGTTAGTTCTACTTGCTAGTGGAATCGTGCTCGTAGGTTGATCTGTGTCAGTTATGCGACCTCTTTCCAATCACTTGCTTCATCAAGTTCCAATTAGTTAAAAATCATGTCCATGATATACCACACAACGTCCAATTTGACTTCTTCAACATAATTAAC
Source organism: Artemisia annua (assembly GCA_014162995.1). Lineage (NCBI taxonomy): Eukaryota > Viridiplantae > Streptophyta > Magnoliopsida > Asterales > Asteraceae > Artemisia > Artemisia annua. The sequence goes on from LBNU01003425.1 coordinate 59,236, forward strand.
TAACATGAACTCATCACAAGTCATTTAGAAGAGGGTCAGCAACAGGTTAGTTCAAATTTAACTTCATCCCCATTCAACTAGTCTGTTACATTAAATCACATTTCAACACACTTAATACATTAGATCACGGTTACTAATGTGTATTGCAATCCTACTCATACATTGTTCGAAGCTCAGGCAATCACGTTTCTGCCCACTATGTTTTATCATTTGACATGATGACATTTCAATCACTGAAAAGTTCATTCTCAACTTCTGGCTTATGTTGTTTTGGGGTCCATTGCAGAGTAAACTTTCTGTTTATAGTAGTTTCAATGCCAATTGTAGATGCTCCCAACCAAGAACGGAAGAATTATAGTATTATACCAAAAGGATATAAGATGATGAAAGAATGGCACCAGGTAGGCAACTATTGCTGTAACGCATAATAGAAAGAAAATATAAACAATATTATCTTGTCAGAATCCGATTCAAGTTTTGCAAAATGGGAATCCAATTCGATTGCAGAAATTTGCTATAAATACATATGCCACCAAATGTTCCAAATGTGTGAGTGATCAATCAACTGAACCAAAAAAGAAGAGAAATTTAAGCTGCAATGGCTTCGATCCAATGCCAAAGGCCAGTTGACCACACCAAAAACATCACCCAACAGAACCATGCCCCAGTCAACACATGTGGCTACCAAAAACCAGCTGACCACACCAAATACAACCATCAACATGCCCCTACCAATGCCCAAAACAAATGTAACAACACATGCACCTGTTGTCGTCGTAAAGAAAACGAACACTCTTACATCAACAAAGTGAAAGACATGGCGAATTCAGCTTACAAGAAGGTGGCAGACCAGATACACCACCATGATCAACACAACAATGGACATCGGCCTAACACTGGCCCAAAACCGGTTAGCCCAAAACAGAAAGATGGAAGCATGACCAACTGCATACCTAGAATCGGCGATCACAAGAAAAGAGACAAAACCTCCAGAAAGAAGAAGGGAAACGACTGCAAACGTAAAGATGGAAGCAGCAGTAGTGACAGTGAAAGTGACAATGAAGCTCATGTGAAGCGTACTTAAATTATTGGACTTGAATTATCTATTCTCTAGCTCAAGGGCATAATAAACCACAACTTAAGGTCGTGGAGCTATTGAAATTCAGTGTGTAATAACTACTAGTTTTCGTTCTTGTCTGTAATAAACCACAACTTAATATATTAACTTAACGAGTTTGTTAGAATCTGTTGAATGCCATAGTTAACTATCAAGAACAGAGAAGAATACAATATCACAGAGCTTGCTGATACAAATTATAGTTTTAACTAGAAAATTATGGTTATGACTTATGATGATAACATGATATTGTAATATATGCCAGAATATACAGAAAGATCACATCTACAAACTTACTCTGGGCGCGTAGCTCACCTTTTTGTTCCTAATTCGTGAAACAAACACTGCAATAGCTTTAACAGCGCCTTCTTCGGCTTCTTCATGAGTCATTCCAGTTACTCGAGATTCTTCTTTGCAATTTGGAATGAGTGGTCACCATATTCAATGACATGCAAATCGTTAAAAGCTTTCAGCTGTTTCCTGACCTTTTGTAACGATTCCAGCGGATAGAAAACAGACCTTAATACTAAGTAACACCAATATTAATATCTGCAACAAGCCATTATTAGTTACACTAATACCATAATTGACCTATTTATAAGATTTTTTTCCAACTGCTAAGTAACTCACATGGGTAGTCACAAGTCACGACTTCCACAGGATTCAAAGCATTGATCAGCAAGTTCTTCCATCTGCATAAAACTCAAGCCCGAGGCTCAAATTAAATTTCTTGGTAAGCAAATATCAAGATTTGTGCAGTCATCATTCCAAATTACCCATAGGTCTCTGTACGTTCTCAGCATAATAATCATTTCAAAATTTTAAAAGTCATATCTATAGTATTTAAACAACTAACAAGCCTGTGCTGCAATAAATATTAGGTTCAATCAATGAACAGGCAATCGGATCACAAGAATTGCGACATTTATAACACTAAAATTTCAATTTGAGTGATAACTAGGGGGTATTTGTTTTGGCTTATATAACGAGCTTATGACTTATTTGGTTTTCGGCTTATTTTTCATGAGCTTACTTTTTATGGCTTATTTTGAAACTTCTCGGCTTATATAAGCTTATTATGTCATAATACGCTTATATAAGCCGAAAAGTTTCAAAAGCAACAAAAAGTGAGCTTAAGTAACATAAGCTGAAAACCAAATAAGCCATAAGCCCGTTAACTACAGAAGTCGAAAATTTTGTTAGACCATGCATGGCTACTTTAGTTTCTGCTATATGTATCCGTAAACACGAAAAGTTTAAGGCATTCAAATCACCCCTAACATAAACTAAATAAAACTTAGGTCCGTTGAACAAACATTCACATTACAAACAGCTGCCAAGCTCTAAATGAACCTAAAACTTAAGGAGTGTATGGGATTGCTCGTTTCCATTCCACCTAAAAATAAGCGGATTCTTGTAAGCTTATTTCAGAGTGTTTACTTTAGCTGATTATAAATATACCTTTTTACAAACTTATGTAACTTAAAACCTTTGAAATTGAATTTGATTCAAAATATTCAAAATAATTACTTTTTGAGTATTCTTACAGTTTTACACATTCATACACCATTTTCAAAAAGTAGTTACTTTTCCCCAAAATCGTCCCTGACCCCGTGCACCCCTTTTGGGTGCCGACTGACCCTTCCCCCGAGGACCTAGCCCACGCAATGAGCACATGTTCGGCTTGAAGAGAGTTTTTGATTGGGCTTGTAGATTATATGGTTTTGGCTTTCAAAATTCAATACAAAATAATTCATAAGTGGCAAGTTGGTATGGAGCAATGTTGGCAGGTGCATTCGAGATTTCCTATGTAGGGACGACGAGACAATGATGCACCAGGCGTGAAGCTTTATAACCAAGGGGAGTGGCATTATCAGCGAAAAGGAGCGTCCGTATCCATGCCCACTTGGGAAATGCCTTCACTCCACATGCTTTTATAGAGAATTACAAGAATTTTGATTACGTCATTAGCAAACGTCGATGGCTTGAACCATGTTGTTTGATATCATAAAGCACCATAAAATACAAATCTTCTAAAAAAACATCCCAAACACCCTTTTGACCTCTTTGGAGAATTTCATTTTAGGTTTCTAAACCAAGTGTAGCAAAGAACTTTCTCACTAGAAAAGTTGCCTCACTTGCCCAATTTGTACCATTCAAGGTTTTTTTTTAACTTTGTTGGAAGTAATATACAAGACTATACTATTCCGTCAAGATTAGTTTCAGTAATTTCTAATCTATGTTTCAGTCACATATAACCAATCTTGATACATTGATCATTGGCGAAAAATATCACAACTATATTATAAAACAAGCCACCCGACACATAGAGTACATCTTTTTCTTAGCACTAAACCTGAAACACCATATAATATTTAAATCTATACAAATGTGGCTAGGTTAATATCTATCTAGACCACAAATCTGAAGATAGAACTAGCTAGCTAATCATTAAAAAAAATGATAGCTTCAAAGTTCAAACAATATTTCAAGCAAGCTCTTGGTTCTTCTCCACCACCCTCACTTCTTTAGCAGATCTAAGCACATTGGCCTGAAACACCACAAAATCAAATTTAACCATCATGATCTTTAACTAGACAAAAAAGTGAGCTAGAGAGATATAGAGAGAAGAATATAAATAGGTTACCTGCACATCAGTGATTTGAACAGCAAAAGCATCAACAATGAGCAAAGACAATGTCTTGTTGTAAGTTCCAGCCTCAAGTTTCTTAGCCAACAAGTCATTATGTTTCTTGTTTAAGTACATTTCCACTTCTCTTGCACCTCTTTTTGTTCTGCAAATTACAAAACAAAGTTACATATATATATAGTTTTTGGTAAGAGGAAGTAACTTAAAAGAAAAACTGACCTATCAGATTGAAGGCGTTCATATTCAGGATCATAGTTCAAGAACACAAAATGAAGATGTTTTTGTCTGTCACCCATTGTGGAGTTAAGTTGAGTTGAGTAGGCAGCTATCTACTAGTAGCTTTGTGTGATTATAAGATCCATTGGTCATTGCCTTTTTATACTAGTTTACCACCAAATTACTTTGACTCTTTCAAACCTTGATGGATCTAAACATTGCAAAAAAAAATAATAATAAAAGGATAAGCTTTTATATTTATTATAAATATAATATATTGTTTATATATAATTTAAAGTGTACGTGTAGGGTTAAAGAGAAGAAATACAATGACCATTACTTTTTGAAAAGCAAGGAAAGAATTATTAGCTAGTTATTTATTTTACATTTATTAATACCCTTAAAAGTAAATATTTTAAGATAATATAAGCAAGTTTCATTGAGTTATAGTACGGAGTAGCAAGTTTTCATTTTAGATCTATTGAACGTGTATCAATATTACCCGTGACAGTGTGTTGGCAAGTTCAGCTTTTACATATGACAATGTGCGAGAAATAGTTGCTATCGGATATCATGTGAGGTGTAATAAATATCCTTATTATATATAGCTTTGATAACCATCAAAGTTAACCGATCATCTGTTTAGAGAACGCAACTATTTTACTTGTAAGGTCGTACTTTTGGGAATCAACTAATTACGTGCATGAAGGTTGGCCGGTAGTTATATATAATATCCTTATATATCCTTACGTGTATTTAAAGCATATAGAGTGCACATTTTCGAATTGCGAAAAACCATTCATGGAATTTCGTCTTAGTAAAGGGACAACGAATGTAACTATTTTAATCTAAGTGGTTACTAGTCAACGTGGTTAACTTTTAATAGTAATAAATAAAGGGTTACTACAAGTAAGTGATTGTTTCCTTAGATCATGCATGGAAGCTTCTCTAATACGAAGGATTATTAATATTAAACTCGATCGAATATTGGTCACCGCACGTACGCACGCTTGTTGATGATGATTAAAATGAAAAAAGTCAACAGATTCCCTTAATTGAATCTAAAGCTACAAATTTATTGCCATGTTACATTACGACGTGCACATATAACTATTAACTTTAATTAATCTTTGTTTTAGATCCATGCAATATTCAATTAATTATAATGTCGTCATATATATTATCTCGAATATTTGTACGTATGTATTGTACTGCATATCGTTTTTGAGATCTTGCTTCTAGCAAAATAAGTAATCAGATGCAATGGCTGGAATGGTTTTTGAATCTTTGGTTGAAGAGGTTGCAAAAGGTTATTTTGGAGGCCTTTTTTTTTTTTTTTTTTTTTCCTCTCACTTTGGTGGCACACGTGGGCTCATTGGAACGCTTGTGTTTTTCGATTAGTGTGGCCGAGGCAAAACGTTTTCTTTGATAACTTGTTTTGATGACGTTTATTTGGATTAGTAGTAGATGTAATTATAAGCAGTTTAGTTAGGTCGGGTGGCTTCAAAATCCGTCTCTTGTTACTTCTAATATGTAATTGTTTTGTTATCTAGCTTTTTGATAATTTAATAAAATTTCGCCGTTCAAAGGAAAAAAACGCACTTATAATACTGGATTTCATTATAATTTTTGACGAGTTTTATTAAAATTAACAGTTGTCAAAATTAAAAGTACATGCGAGAAGTTGATATAATTAATATAAGTGTCTTCATCTTGCTATTAATTATGGTACTGATAATCTTCCTAACGACCATATCATGTATGTTTGCGTTATTGTGTATAACCAGTATTCACCTAATCATGTATATATGTGTATACGAGCACTCCCATAAATTGTTGATCGCACGTTATATGTTTTTGACATGACATAGTTGATAATTTGCTCTCATTTCTTTTCTGATCTATTCTATTTGCATTTTAAAAAGCAACAGCTTTTGTTTTATAATGTTTTTTTGGTATGGGCCTATGCGATTGTTTGATCTTGGGACCAGAAATATAATGCATATGCTCACAATATGACATCGTAGATCACGGAGATAAACTGGAACAGTAACATGTGATCGAGGGGCCGGGTAAAAGAGTAAAGTCATAAGTCAATGTTCGAATACAATGTACCATGGTTAAATACTTGAATTATATTCGTTACTGGATGTGATTGACTTGGTCATAAAAAACCATAATACTACCTGCTATATACTAAAGAAACCAACATGAAAGTAAAAAGTGATTGGTCAAGATTTATAAAACCCATGTGTGGTAGATGTAGTAGACTTGTAGGTATATATTAAGAAAATGTTGTATAGTAGCCGAATATATAATTTGATAGTATGGACATGCATCAAATTATATATTCATCTATTATACAACGATAATACATTGTGCCACACTTTTTTACGAAATGGTACATGTAGATCTTTAACAGAAAGCTTAAACTAACCGGCCACTCAAAGATAATTTAGTAATAAAATATATAGCTACATGCACGAACGTCATGCTTTACTCTTAAAATTAATAGCAGGTCGCTTTGTATCTTAAATAACCTATTACGTAGTAATTTTTAAGCTATTAAAAATGGTTACGAGTTATGACATGTAGTGTACGTAAGTTTTATGTCTTTCACAAAAACATTAGCAACCTAAAGCAACGGTGAAAATGAAAAGATCAACTCAGGTGAATCTGGTCTGACGAAATTGATGTTTCTACGTAGGTTCATATGAAGTACTGTACCATGTAGAAAATATAATTGAAAAGTAAGAAAGAATAATATTTTTATGACATCACTAAACAAACAAACACGTGTCAATGTATGAAAGGCTGGGCTCCTATAAAGAAAGAGAGCAACCGACACGTATGGTTACTGACAAATTAAAGAACCACCGACAGCTTCTCTGCTGTCCTGTGATTTCCACACGTGAGACTGTATGGATCAGCCTTTTCATTTTCATTTTACCTTTTACTTTTCAAGTACTCTTTTCAAATATGTACAGTATGATCAAGTTTGAAGCTAGCTAAACAGGTTTCGCAAGTCGACATGATTACCTTCTTAAATAATAATGCTAAATATATTGACACGACTAACTAATAAACGAATCGAGTTAAAGTTGAGATGTGTGAACATGTTATGCCGATCGAACATGTCAACTTAAACACAAAACGAACCACCACTCAAATATGGAGTAGTGTTCAAAGGATCTTATAAGCTGTTTTTATCAACATCGTATTTGCAAGGTATGATTCGTTTGTATTTTACTAGACGGCACTACATTAGTACATTGTAAAAAATTTACAGTGATAAATTTTGTGGCATTATACAATATTACATTCATTGGGCTATGTGGGTGCAACTTTCTTTCCTGACCCGACCCACCCAACTCCGAATGATAATTTTGGTTTCTCTTGCCCGACCCGCACTATTCATCATACCTCACACACTTTTCTTTTCTTTGGGACCCGAAAGGTGCAGCTCCAACCAATTAACCCGTCGCCGGCTAAGATTGATCCGATCCGACCAAATGGTTACTACAGTTGCCAGTGAGGGGAGCAACAGTAGCACTATTTTTTTAATGGTCATGTGGTTCTCCTTGCGCCAGATGTTACAACCAGTGAGTAGCCCATTGACATCCACATACCTTCTTGCCTTATTGCTTTAGATCATCCCAAGTTAGGTGGGTAGGTTCTTTCTTAATCAAAAAAGCCTGTAAACAAGTTGCAATTTAGGTCTGGATTTTTTCCCTTTTTTTGGTGTGTTCTTTTCTGATATTGTTAACTTGCTTATGTTAGTTTTAGGGTTGGTACTTCATTTAATTCTTATGATTGTTCTCACTGGATTAGGTTTAAGATGGCGGACATTTAAGGTTTTTCTTATAGCAATTTAGGTTGCCACTTCATTTAATTCTGATTTGTGCGAGTATATTAGGGTTACTGCATACAAATTAGGGTTTGGATTTAATTTAGGGGTTGTTTGATTATTTGGGTTGGGTATGTGATTCTTTGATTACTGTGGTTGTTTGCGTCAGCTTATTGCAAAATGTGCTTATTTGTCACCACGTCTCTGCAAAATGTTGATAGGTGGCGGAGTTATAGCAGTGGTATATATTGGTTGAGGTTCATATATTGTTTGCGAAATTCAAGTTAGAGTTATAAGTAGTCCATTGTTTATGCTAATTTTATGCTACATTGTTTGTATAATGTTGGATAGCATAGTTTCAACTGATTGAAACACTACTTATCGTTGTGTGTTGTTAACCTTATAAACTCCTCATGTGCAGGGTAACTTTGGGCACGGCGCTCACAATTTCTGGAAGACAAGAAGAGGCAGACACGCTAATTGAACAGACGACCGACGCTCAAGATCCTATTGTGCATTGATGGGGACTGTATATGTTCGCGTTGGTATATGCTGGAACGGCAAATACCAATACAATCTGCCAAGTACTTCGTTTTGCTGTGTTAGATGTGAGTTTTGATATTGGCCATTGGATTCGTACTGTACTCTGAAACAGGTTCATGCTACTTCGGATTTTACTTTTTTTAATTATTAGTATGTACTGGTAGCTATTGCTCTTCATGGCATGTCAATGAAATGATCGTTGGTTTAGTTTTGTTTATATTTTTGGGGAGTGAGTTTTTTTGAGTCTGTATGCCCTTTAGTTTTTTTGTGATAGTTCTATTAGTGCCTCTGAAGGAGTATAAATCTAAGAATGTTCCAGTTGTGATATTTTTCAGATCGAGGATTGGCCAATTTACTTCGAAGCTTCATTTAGGTTTGACGATATAAAGGTGCAACATTTTTCTGGTAACATTACACATTCATATCTATATTAACACCTTTTTAAAATGTTCTTTCCTAAACATGCTTGAGTCGTTTTATATCTATAGCTTTGTATATAGGTTTTCAGAAAATTTATACCTTTGATCACTTTTGAGATGTAATATTACTCAAGCATTTGTTTTTATGCTTCTCTTATCAGTTTTGTGAGTTGCCTAATATTTTGATGGAGTCTTGGTACGTTATGTCATGTATGCAAATTTGTTGATACATGTATGATATTNATTTAGGTTTGACGATATAAATGCGGTGAATCATTTTTTTTCTTGTACACCATTCACACATCATTCATATTAACAGCTCCAACCTTTCTTTTAAAATGTTCTTTTCTATACATGCTTGATCTCGTTTTATACTATATAGCTTTGTATATACTAGGTTTTTCAGAACAGATTTTATATCTCTTTTGATCATCATTTTTTGATGATGTTTATATTGGAGGTGTGTCTACCCCGCATTTCTTTTTTGTTCTTTATGCTTCTCCTCTAACGCTTTCTTGTGAGTTGCCTAAAATTATGCTATTCGATAGGTATCGTCTTGAGTACGTATTGGTATAGTTGTATGTGCAGATGTATTTTAGGTTCTTAGATCACGATGTTTATGGAGTATCAATTTTCCTAATGCAATCTTTTTGATTAATGTAGATACTCAGGGGATCATTAGGAGCAGGTACCAGAGATTATCCTCGAATAGCTCAGATATGTATACCCTTTCTTCTCATTTTTCCGAATTAAGATTCTCAGATATTTTAGTATCCTATCATCAACTTTATATGTACAAGTTATATTGAATATACTTTGAGAATTTGTGTATTTTGTTCCAAGTGGATTCATTTTAGTTTGGTTGGGTGATATTTTTACATACGCTGAAACGTAGTCAAGTAGGTGGTATAAAAATAGAAGGAGAGGAAATGTTGCTCATACAAGCTATTTATAGGCATGACCTAAACACATAGTTGTGATAGTTCAGGATCAGCTGCCGCCTATTCGGGGACTCAAACCAGCACACATTGACTTTACGGTCATTGAAAAATATATTGTATCAGGTTTTTGGAATGCAAAGCTAAGATCTCTCTAATATATATATATTAAAATATTTAAAACTTTTGTATCATTATATTGGTTAGTTCTGCCCATGGATTCTCATCGGTTTTATTTTACGATCTCATGATCTACGTTTATATTGGTTTAATCCCTCTATTCGCATACACATTTCCAGTTAAGGAAAAATTTATATATATGATAGGAAAAACATTTATTTCTCTGATTTTTTCTGTGACTCAGTTTATATTTTTACTGATAGTTTTTTTAATTGTTCATTTTCACTAAAAAAAAAAACAAATAAAAAAAAAAAAAAAAAAAAAAAAACCGATCAATTAGTTTAAACGTGTAACTATGGTTGCGTTTTAAGCGAAAGCTCACCTTCATTACGCTATTTACTTTCAAAAGAGAGCTGACATTGGATTTGAAAACTCAAATATAGCTATAGTACGCTATATAGCGAATCACATTCGTTTTGTTATTTTGCTCATATGCACACAAAAGATTAATATTGTTGTACTATTTGTTGTAGGCCAAAGTTATATCTTTATTACATACCACTGCGTAGCGTGGGAATTACTTATTTTTAAGTAAGTAATCCTGCAACCTTACTTGCAGATAACCAGAGATTCCAACTCATCTCAAAATGAATCGAAGCATACATAAATGAAGCTGCAAACACAGAGAACATATTCTAATTTCATACTTAGATTAGTAGTGTATATTTGTTATTTAGCTATGATCTTATTGAGCAAGAATGTCCTTAGCTCCATTTAAGATCTACATAAGACTTTGTTGTATTGAATATTTGAATTGTTATGCCTTTATTTTGTAAATATGATGAGGATAAAAATAAAAGATTAGTTTACATAATGAAAAGTTGTTACGTGTATTTGCAGTGTTAAAATATTGTTGCCACCATCTCCAGTATGCAACACTTACCGAACGCAACGTAAACTCCTTTAGCAAAACACCCCGCCGCAACGCGCGGGTTTCCCACCTCGTTGAATCTATGTATATTTTCGAGCAAGTTAATGACTAATTAATCAATGTTAACTGAAAGCGTCGTATGAGTAATGAATCGTATATACTTTTTTTTTTGGGTAAAAGGGTTTATTCACCCCGGTAAAATTATGAATCGTATATACTTGATTGATGATCATTATGCATAGTGTGTAGTAAAATACATTAGTCGAAAATGGCTTGAGTAATGAATCGTGTATATATATATAAGTATGTTGTCAATACTGGCCTAACTTGAGGTAATCGTGTATACATGCCGAGGCAAATAATGTCAATAACTTTAAGAACTTGCACTCTTTCTTTCTCGTTGAAAGAAAACTCGAAACGCCTTAATTTAGTATTTGTTTCAAAAACTCATTTTGTTGAATCTATGGCATATGGACGTCTGAGTATGTCCAAAAGTATCGTCCCAAACTAGTATATGTCATCTTTTGGGACAATACGTCATTTATGGTGTTGTCCGGCGGTAGTGGTGAAACGGTGATGGCCGGTGGCTTGTAATGACCAATGTCAAACATTTCATTTGCCAGTTGGGTAAAACCATAATCAGCTAGACGGATGTTAAAATCGACTCCAGTCATAATGTTGGATGTTTAAACTTTAAAGGTTTCCATGTATATTAATGATCATGTGTTTTGTCTCGTGCATGTTGTGAATGAATAAAGGAAATTATATTGTTCTTGCTATTTGGATTATTATCTTGAATCTTTGTCTCCATTTTAGAGGTGTGGTCCATGTTTCCTTGCTTTTTACAAATTTAAATCATGTCAACCCCATGATAATTATATCAGATTTGCACACAAGGACAATGATTGGTGTCTTGAACATACAAGTTAAAGCTTGGCGCTTAAAGCTCTTGACAACATTGTGGACTTGCTATAATTAATTGGTTATATGGTTTTGAAAATTACTATATATTTTCTAGAGGTTATCGAGGAAAAAAAAAAAAAAAAAACCCTTGGAATTTGTCTAACTATGTATTGCTAACAGAGCATAGATAAAGAATCATGACATGGCACCTCTTAGACGTTGCCAGATCAACTTAATATTCGGTCTAAGCCGTATAAAATCAAATCAAGAATAAGTCAACTCCTTTACCAATATTTTGAAATGTTATTTCTTTATTTTTAATGCCTGGTTTATTTGTTAAAAGCTTAAGATATGAAAATCTTTAATAATACGTAGATGACAAACAAAAAATAACTGATTTCACCTTTTTTTTTCCCTACCTTAGCGCCCTCTGTTGGTTTGCTCATCGAATTCTTTAACCCCATTTCTTTGTTAATTTGAAATTGGAATGCGTTTCTTTAACCCCCAACAACCAAATTTTTAAGCTTTTACGTAATTTTATGCAACTTGAGGAACATGTATGAGCTTTAAATATTTTATGATTTATAATATTATTATTGGTCTAGTGGGTGAGGCTTTCGTTATTGAGTCAATAGACTCAGGTTCGAATCCCATCCCTGGCACTTTGATCCCAGATAGGTACCCACATCCGCAAAACCTATGGGCTCACTGGAGAGACTTTGTGGATAAGAGCTCAAGAGTCTGAGAGTCTCGGCTCACTCCAGTTGGTGCCCCACTCGGCCAGGAGAGTTGCCCGGAGCTATTCCTTGTGGGGTGGACAATGGCTGGTGCCAAAAGGCACCCGAGGTCAGGGTGTTCCCGCCAATCTACACCTTTTGTGGAATATTATTCATATTAAAATGTTATCTTAGTGTCTCATAAATAATAAAAGAACAATAACTAAAATTAGAATCACAGTGATGTTTAACCACCATATATAAGAAAGACAACTAAAATAAAATCTCTAGCTCGAGCTAGGCACATGTATAATTAATTGTACTAAGAAATTATACGTTGAACTTTGTACGTTGAATGCATTACAGTTTTATTTATTACAAGTATTTGATATATAAAATAAAATGTACCCGAGCAGTGGCGAAACTTGAAAATTTTCAGTGGGGGGTCGGGATCTAATTTTTTTTCCTAACGCTATTTTTCGGGTAATATGTTCGGGTCGGTGATTCGATTCGGGTCGGGTCAAAAATTAAATACTATTATTATATAAAAAAAAGTTTCAATCACTAAAAAACTAAACATTTATCAAAGACAACTAAACATTAAAAAGGAGACAAACGGTTGCTAGATTCTCATCTGACATCTTATTAGAGTTCAGCCTTTCGACCTTTAAGACCCTTGAATTCTTCAATTATGGACTCCGAATCAAACTTGTCAACAATTTCTTTTTCTATGTAAATCACCATACTGTTTGCTAGATTCTCATCTGACATCTTATTACGTAGGCGATTCTTGAATATCTTCATTGCCGAAAATCCCCTCTCTGTTGTTGCAGTCATTTAGCAGGATCTCTTTCTAGGCTACTAACATCCACTTCATTGATGTTAGCATGTGGAATTTCAGAAGGTTGTTCATTGCAAGCAACCGGACTAATAACCGGTTCGCTTGTTGAACCTTTTTGACGTTTACTCTCTTGAATTTCATCATCAATTCCTTCTACTTGTTGTTCTTCATTCGTTCTTTTAAAAAATGAAGTTATGGTTTTATTCTTCACCATAGTCACAACCTATATAAATAGCAAATAACTTAAATTAGTTTAAGCTAATTAAAATCCAAGGACCACAGTAGCTAATTCATAGTCACAACCCTATATGAAGTTGACTTTGTTTTCAAAAATGAAGTTTAAGCTAATTAAAATCCAAGAACCAACACCAATTTCTAATTTCTGCCATATTGAANATTATAATCTGGTAATAAGGTAATGTAGCATACTATTACTCTGTTTAAATAATCTTTTAATTCTTTTAGATCTGTTTATAGTTTGTTATATGTTGACATGAGCAACACACTTTTTGAAATATCTTTTTGGCCATTTGTTATGGTTGGTCTATCACAACTCCATTGAGGTTAGTATACATAGCTTTATGTTGCACGCAATATATATATATATACAGAGAATTATGCTACAAATAATCGTGTTGATGTACTACAATATGACATTGATTTGTTAGATCATTTATCTTTTTAACCGTATATATTTAAACGATGTTAAACTTATATAAACATCATTAGGGTTTACTCATTTAACCTCTATATAATGTGCATGAATAATAATTATAAGCTACGTGGTTTTAATGTTCTCACATAAAGGTGTACCCGAGCCACGCACAAGTTTGACCTTGTTACTTGATGAGAGAGGCGGTGTGTCACCTCCGCTATCTATAAATATAAACGAGTCGGAAAGTTTTGGGCCTTTCTTTTATCATTGAATAGATTCTACTCTAAAATCGTCGATGATCGAAAAGATACTGATATTTTCATATACATGCAGACTAAGGTGGTGTTTGCTTTTTAAGAGGCTCTGAATCTGAATCTGAACCGCAAGGCATAAATGTCTGAATCTGACCGCATCTGTACGGGAAAAAAAAACTCATGTTTGAACCGCACATTTGCTTGCTCGTACTAAATTTTTTTTGGTTATTTTTCTGTCAACAAGAGGCATTAAAACACCCCTCTCAAGTCTAGACCATTAAGATCTTACTGACTTTGACCGCATCTGAACGGGAAAAAAAAAACAAACGATCTGAACAGCCAAAATGTCTGACCGCGTCTGAACGTTTCATATTCAGAGGCTGTTAAGAGCCTTTTTTTTTAAAAAACAAACACAACCTTAAATCTATATGATATGTAATGAGTCAAAGACTTTGTTATTTTGATCCACATTTCTTAGAGGATTAAAAAGATACCCAGAAATCCAGCTTTTACTATTTTACATCAGCATTTTTAATTGACAAAACCCGTTTAGAGCTCGATAATGTAGATATGGTATCATTTTCTCACCGAAATATCTGATGAAAAGAAGAAAGAAGTCGTTATACTAACCCTAGACATATTATGATCCTTTTCGAAAGTAATGAACTACTGATACTTCACTACCTCCTTCCATTGGTATAAGAAAACTAAGGAGGCATGAAAAGGGCAAGCACAGATATGCATGCTGCATATCCTAATTTTATACTCAGTTAATAAACCAAGTCTAGATCATAGCACAATTATCACACGTTGCAATGAAGAAACTGTCTGGTTTGTTGCAACATTCTTTGAAAATTAAAAGCAAGTTCTACATCTCCACGATTTCATCAAAAACATAAAAATTACCATGTGTTCAAATGCCATAATTGATGAAAATAAGGATAAATATCAGCAATTTAGTACAGAATACATTTTGAAAGAGTGTCTAAAACTTATCACTAAGAGTCAAAGTTTATAGGCGACCGATAACAGCTTCAACCTCAGTTGGGGTGTACAAGTGATAAGTAGGAGCAACCATAGCGATATCCACATTAATGGGAGTCACCTGAAGTCAAGATAAGTATTTGGTAAGATTTATTTACTAACAAAGCACCAGGCGGGGACAAGATCTCTGATGGTTAAGAAGGTTAGAATTAGATTAGCATGAGGCTAGATAAACAAAGCGCCACAAATTACAACAATTTGCATCAAGTGTTTGCATAAAAAATACACCGACTGTTTTTGCAAATTAGATATCACAAAATACTGACCTTTTCTTCCATGACTTGCCTCCAGATGGAAAGAGCAATTGTTTCAGCTTCTTTTAGTGTCAACTCCTGCAAATATCCATATAAAAGCAATCACCATTAGCCAACAAGCATTAGGTCAAGTACACTAAGGATGCTAAAAAAGAAAATGAACACTAACGTCACCTTGTTATACTGCTCCTGGAGAGAGCTGTCAGCACCTTCAGAGCCTGAGCCTATAGCGTTTCCATTGCATTGCCAAAATGTGCCTGATGGATCCATATAGAATCTGCAGATAGCAGTCTACTTAGTACTTACCCTGACAAACATAATATGCCTATTCACAAGAGCAGAATAAAACAATTCCTGGTACTACCATAAATTATATATACATTGAGAACTTTCACAATTTGCAACACCTTATGACCACTAATCATTTAAACTACAAAGAAACATGGATTCATGAAAGTTATGACTATTGTAGAAGCCAACAATCTTATTGCAAATATCCAATATTAGTTTACAAGCTACCTCATCATGGTTCACTTAATGTGTGTGTGCGTGCATGTGTATATACGGATTTCTTCATACACTTTTAGGAACTCATGTACCTTGTACGCAAATAAGGCATAGAGACCATACAAGGTACGTACAGAACTGAGAACATTTCTCTAGTTTTATTGTTAAATAAATGTTTGTTTTACTTTATATACAGAGGCGCATATCCAAATCATATAAGTTATATATAATGATATAACCCAAAAGAGTAGTTGGTACTTACAGACTGGGACCATTTTCATCATGGCCTGCAATAAGAAGAGATACCCCAAAAGGCCGAGACTGCAAAATGATAGAGATATAAAGATATTAGTTGGTGACAATCACGCAGAGAAGGTGGATAGCATTTGGATACACCAGCACAGCTACACATATCACAAATGTTGGCAATACCAAAACAATCACCACATAGTCACCCCTTGCTAGAAACCAAAAATGCCTTCCATACCCACTAACTTGCCTAACAAACAGACTAGCTCTTCTTGGCCTATAGAGTCTTAAATAGATTGCATAATGCGAAGGGAAGCCATTATTGAAAAATGGATGGTAATAATTCAGAGCAACTTGTTGGGAAGTGCGTTTAATAATAAAAAGTTGAAATACTAACCATAGATTCTTCCTCTCCCTCACCAAATCGCAGTGCCAGATCGCACAAGGCTTGGGTGGTGGACTCGACAGTCATCGGTTCACCATAGGAAAACCTATGGTTCTGTAACCAGAAAAAGAAAATATCAATGTGTAACTCATTACAAGTAATAAAATAGCAACGGATATTCAAGTCACCTGAGTCTCAACTCGTGCATGCTCAACGAGTGTACGTGCATCTGCAATTAGACCACTCATGGCACAGCCAATGTGCTCGTCGATTTCCATAATCTTCTCCACCCTACTAGGCTCCTACAAAAACAGACCATAAGTGTGACTTTAATATCAATGAAGTAAGTAATGTAGCAAGCAAAAAAATGACGGTATAACAGCACCATGCATGAATATTTCCCACATTTTACGGATATGGTAAAAAAAATAAATAAAAAAAGATTACACATCATAGCTTGGAAGCCACCATTTTGTGTTACACGTATGACAGCTATTTCATATGATTCATTGCAAAAAAGATTGACAGTGAACTTAACTAACTCGGTCAAAGTAATTTACTACACACATGTATGAAAGAAAATATGCAACGTACATCGTCCATTAAACAATGTTTAACTTGCATGCAATGGTAATAGTGAAATACCTATCCTGTTTGAAGTTTTTTAAAACATGCACAACGTCCGTCAACATGACCTTTGGCAGCAAATTTGAAGTGCCACAAGGATTGATAAAACCATAGACATATAAGTAAATAAAAAAAGACAGTACATACCAAGAGTGGTGAGGTAATACGCTTTTCAACAGCGAGAACAACACCTTCCTTCGACTTCAACCCGATGGCAGTCGAACCCAACTGTCATATAAAACACAAAGTCATTTCCTCAATTTATCATCGACTAATAATTTTTTAATAAAATAGATGTACCTTAATGGCCTCAATAGCATACTCGGCCTGAAACAAACGACCTTCTGGAGAGAAGGTGTTCACACTCCTATCGTACACGGTCCTAGTAACATTATTCCATGAATTTTAGGACAAAATCGAAATTATATATAAAAACAGATTAATAGCAGAATGAGTTGTAACCTTGTTAGAAACATAATAGCTAGATTGATCTCTATATCTGCTCCGGCGATTATGTGTGTGTTTTGTGTATTTATTTGCTACATGCAAGAGCCTTCTTGGGAAAGAAGTTAAGCATGAGCAAATATAGCTAAAATTACATATCTACCCTCAATATTTTATTACATGCGTCTACTATGATATGATTGCCCTTAACACGAGTTTATTTTACTTTTACGTATTAATCCCCTAACTTCTACTTTCAAGGCCAACTTCACTTTATTTTTTAGTCTCACAAAACAATCTGGTCTAAGACATAAGTCAATTATGCATGACGCCACTCTTATACTATCTTAATATCATATGCAATAGTGAACTTAGTTGCTTTTATGACATGTAAGAACTATTTTTTAACATCTCACACTTTGTGCTCACAAACCAAGATTCCAATACAAAGGCCATACATGGAAACACATAACATAATTTTGAAAAACTTTGGGCGCGTTTAGTAAGGAGGTTTTCCAGAAAAAATTTTCAAGAAAACCTAAGAAAATAGAAAACGCGTTCAAATTTAATTTTTTCCAAAAGTTTTCTTGGAAAAATGGAAAAGCTGTTTTCCAAGTTTATAACTGAGTTTTGAAAAACTCCCTTTATGAGTTCTCCATAGGTTTTCCATTTTAGAAAACTACATCTAAACACGTTTTCAAGTGTTCTTTAGAGAAAGAATAGCTCCCTCATTCTCCAGAAAACTGAAAAATGAAAACTAGAAAAATTTTTCCATTACTAAACGCGCCCCTTTCTTGTGTTGCCATTGATTCACTTGATATCTTCTTGCTTTCGACACCTAACAATTTCATACCCTTGTCAATTTTTTTATATCTGGCATTAATGACCATGTAATCATGTATTATCATGTGAATTACACATAACAATGCGAAAAGTGGCATTAAGCATTTTTTTGTTCCAACACATATGAAACACTGCTGAAACTATCCTAAATTTGAGTTATTGAAATTACCTCTTTAATTTTATCAATCAGTTCTCATAGCAAAATAATCGTCTCCATTGCCATGCCCTCGATCATGCACGGCCATATTCCCTGCATTCCATAAATAAGGAATGTAAAAGAACATACCGTGAACAAAATTATCAATTAGTAAGTCAAAAAAGCTATATTGTTACAAGTCATGAGTGTATGAGGATCCGGCTAAAATGGTGAAATGGGTTGAAAATACCAGTTGGATAAAAAGCTTAGCTTACATCACGAGCATCAGGATTCACTATCGTCCTGCCTTCGTGTAAAAGGAATTTGCGTTGCGTGAGTTCAAACTCTATGAAGCCGGGAGTCACGAGGGCTATTTTAATATCTGATCCAAAGTCAATCCTCATTGTCTCGTAGACTTGGGCTAGTGCCAACTTTGTTTTCCTAAACTCATCATATAAAATATCAACGTTACTTCTCCAATATTCATTTAAGACATCTCAGTATGAAACTACTTGGATATCATGTTGTATGCAGTTTCTTAAGATAAAGAAAATTTGTCAAAACACGTCGAAATATTATTACCACAACCCCTATTATGTCAGTTGGTTATCTTGCTATACCATACTTCAAAACGAGATGTGAAACACCACGTAACTTGATAAATATCAAAGAAAAAAAGGTAATGAGAAGAAATTACATTGTAGATATGACGTTGTTATGATTCAAGACACATAAGTTAAAAATGACTTTTTTTTTTTAATCAACACTTGGTCACTTGTCAATGAGGTAAACCCAGTCAGATATAATGTGGGCGTTTAAGATCTTCTACTTGAATAGCCCATTAATATCTTATATACAAATTTTAGCCCAGTTAAAATACAAGAAATACTTGAACACTAATAACTTTTAAGAATTGCCACAAAATTTGTACATGATGCATTGAATTAGTGGACCGATTAACATTTAAGAGATGTTTGGGCCGGGATTGAGTTTTGGAGGAGATTAATTTATTAAAGCCTTTGCGAAACACATACAATAAGGAAATTGGCAAGCCATCTGAATAACTTGTGCCAGCCGTGTCATGGAAGAATAACATTATATATGTCATGGAAATCTTGAGTTGGCATGAAAAATAAGTAAAAAATATCATGTGATCATTATAATGTTGTATGATATCTTTGAATTTATGAACTTAAAGAGTTAGGTTTCAATAGGACCAAACAAATTAGAAGTTCCTGGTTAGTTTAATAATAAGGCCCTGATACAGTACTTAACTGAAGTTATTATGTGATTTTGCATGATTAAGTGGGATTTGCTGCTCGAGTCCGCACCTTGAGGAGTCAAACTTAAGCAAAAAAACTAAGGTCAAAGGTCAGGTCAATGTCCTCAATTTAAATATATTCTCGCCATTTTTCTTTAGGTTTAGGTCACAAAATAGACAATTAACTTTTTCTAAAGTTTGGTTTTGGTACGTGAACTATAAAAAACATCGCTAAATACAACGAACTTTTATAAATTGTTTCAACTAGACGAGTACCCGTGCATAGCAATGAAATTTTTAATGACAGATAATTTTAGTGATAAAAAATAGGTTATGGGTTATAAACAAAAAATAATAAAAGTTTGTGGATTTGCTTATTGTCACATCGTATATTTCTAGCATAAAAATATGTATGTTTTTGGTATACTTACAACAGAATCTCTACAAGTTGTTGCCCAACTTCTTATGTGTTTATGGCTAATGGTTTTCTTCAATAGCAATTCTCCTGTTTGAAATACTAAAATTATACTGGTTGTATCTATTGCAACAGTGGAACATCATATTTTTAATGATTGTTAACTTAAACCGTCAAGTTATGAACACGTTGTAAGTTGTAACTTGAAAAATGTTTTGTTATTGTGATTTACTCAAAATCACACTCATCGTCCCTATTTGATTTTAATTACATGAGTGATACAATTTTATGCTAGTTGCATCGATGGTCCCTATTTTGAAAAATAAGGATCATCTATGCAATAGTCTATGGCTTTTTATTGCACGGGTCACGGATAGTCCCTGTTTTTCGAAACATGGACCATTAATGCAACTAGTTAGAAAATTAGGTATTGGAATTAAAATCGAATAAAAACGATAAATGTGCTTTTATGTAAACCACATGGACAAAGCAAGTAATTTTTTCTTGTAACTAAATTTACATTCAAGATTTAGATATTAATAATAAGGAAAGTTATTCATTCCTAATATTTATTTGACCCACCTGCTAAGCTGATCAAGATAAACTTATACGTTTACCATTTACTGTCTTTTATAAATATGTACACAAACAAGTCTGTTGGTATGTAAGTTGTCCATAAGCTAAAGGTTATGGGTTTAAACCTCGTTGAAGATATTTGTGAGATATGTGGTATATGGTGTGAAAATTTTGCCTTGTTCAAAATGAAATAAAATTTTACACTCGTCCGCAAATAAAAAGACTCAAATATTTAATCATGTTATTCCTATTTTGTTCCTTATCAATAATTTAATCAAATAAGAAAAACCATGAACAAATTAAAATACACATCCCTTTCTCTTAATTATCTTGACACAATTTTAATACCTCATCCCTCCCGCTAATTCGAGTTGCTCACAACCCACTACACCATCATTCACTAATTCTATTTCTTCACAACATATACCATTATCCTTATTTGCAAAATATATTTTCAAAAAACCGTACTGTATTTATTTTAGGGCTAAAAAGATCATTTATTGCCTTATTGGGGCCTGTGCGCCGGTACATGTTACAACTGTCCAAATCCGAGTCTGCTCGTGTACATTTAAGTTAAGGAATCGTTATTCCTGCTAAGCTGATCAAGATAAACTTATACGTTTACCATTTACTGTCTTTTATAAATATGTACACAAACAAATCATAGTAAGCGATTTACCTCGTACATTTCTCTAAACCTGGTGTTATGCAAAGCCCTTGTAGAATATTTTGATGGTTTACATAGAGAAATCACCTCATACACTATTTTATGATTTAAGACACATAAGTTATTAGTGACTTGCTTGTTTTTCTCATGTAGACACTTGTCGATAAGGTAAAACTCAAAGGGGGGAAGCCTATAAAGAAAAGCATCGTCAGGGCTGCAATCAGGGAACCTACTTTTTCACAAACCATCATGATCATGCCACATATGTTTAGGCATGAGTTTATGCACACAAATTAGGTCTCCAAATCATTTTTCTAAAGGAAAGTAAGACAGCATCTTTGAAGTCCAAGATAATGTGGGCCTCTCGATTGCAAACTTCAGCCATAAACTAGTTTTTCTAACTTGAGAGTAGACTTCAATCGATATGATCTAAAAGATAAAATCGATAATTGGCTACTACCCTTCAGATTCAAGTTACTGACACAAAAAAAGTTGTCAAAGTCATATTAAGACGTCCTAACAATAAAATCAAAATCAATCTTCTGTGTAAACTATAAACCAAAACAAAAGCTAATTAAAATTTGCACCTACACCAAAATTACATTAGATGGGTCCATTTTTTAATAACCTACTAGAATAAATAAAAAAGAAAACACTTAAAAAATTTAATTGGTTTCGTAAAGAACGGGTGAAAGCGACTAGAGACAAAGTCCAACACAAACTCGTTTTCCAAAATTAATCCAACGGCTCAAAACTCATCTTCACATAAATATCTTACCACGTGTACGGTTGATCCGCACTTATCAGTAACCCCTTTTATACTCGTATATTCTTAGGGTAGATTACGAATTTAGTCCCTGAAATTACTTCAAATCTCTTATTTATAGACCTTACTTTTGAGATATCTTCATTAGGCCCCTTATCTTGATTCTGTAACATTGTTTATCCAAATGACTAACAACTGTTAAATAAATAGTAAAACTATTAAAGGTATGGGTAGCATGGTCATTTTAGTATTTTCTCATTCAAACAACCCACACCAACACACAACTTAAGCCAGCCGCTTAATTCTTTAACTCATCTCTCTCCTCCTGCCACCATTTTTCTGTTCATCTTCTCTAACAAACAATTTGTTCATAAACATGATGGATAGTGATGGTGGTACTAATGCAGATGGTGGCCTATGATTAGTGGTTAATGACAATGGTGGCTAGAAATTGGTGCCAAAGCCCTGAAAGTGGTGGATGGAAGGCGGTGGCGGTAGCGGGTGAATGTTGGACAAAAAAAAAATGAGGTGTTTGAATTAATGTGTATCGATAAAGTAGACCTGACAATCTTGACCCAAACGGTGTCATACGAAAAAGTGGTAACTTGTACATTGTTGTTAGTCTAACAAACACGTTTGGACCCAACATACTTTTTTTTAACAATTTTGAAAGTAACCCAAGTAGACTTATGAGGTTTTAATAATTATGTTTATATTAATCGCGTTAGGTAAACAAGGTGACTCGTATAAAACTATCTAGATCCATTTGGGTCTAGATTGCCAGTGTTTAGGTGGTGTAAATACAAAAATGACCAAATTCCCTTCTTCCTTAGCATTTACTCATTTAGCAATGCAGTTAACGGTCATTAAGTCATTTGAATGTCTGATGATACGAAATTGACATACGAGGACTAATGACAACATTTCTCAAAAGTAGAGGCTGTCGACAATAGTTGAAACACTTTAGGGACTAGCAGTATAATTTAGCCATATATTTATATTCATCTTTCATCTTTATATTATCACTTTTCTTAGAAAAAACACAAACCAACCATGGAGAAAAGTATCATCGTATTTACGATCTTCATTTACTTGTTCTTCACCATATCAACTGTCACTATCGCCTCAGATGAAACCTCTCTTCCGACCGAACATGAACCTAAGACAACACCAACAACAACAGAATCTGTCCCAGAATCTGAAACGATACAAGTCTTTGACCTCAAAACCATCGACCCACCACGCATGATCATCAACCGACACTTTTACGAAAACACTAGGATCCCATTAAGGTTTCCTAAACGTCATCCATGTAAGAACAAGTTCAAGAAGATGTTCATGATCCATGATGACGTTCAAAACAACTACAACAAGAACAACAAGAGGGTCGTATCTTATGGTAATGATATGGTCGTCTTGACTGATTTAACTACTACTCCTTTCAACGTCGAAAAGTTTCCAACCCAGAGGTTTGAGTTCAAGCGAAAGTATGGGCATGGACATCATCATCACCATGAGAATGAGGAAGAGTTTGCTGAGACTAAGTATGAGCGTAAAGGCGGGTTCATGAGGGGTTTTCGCAAGTTTTTGAAGCATACTTTTGATTGATTCTCATTCATCAGGAATTTTCAAGTTTGCGAGTATTGGTATTAAGTTGTTATGTTATGTATGGAGTGATCATATATATATGCTATTTTTAGAAAGTATGTTTGAATTATATATTGTATGATACTATGATGTAATCGATCATGACTTGTTAAGTTTCTGTATGCGTTCCTGTTTTCCTTGCGGCTTTAGATAAATAAATTTGAGCATATGTATGTTGCTTCAAGGTGTTAATTCAGCTATGAAGTTCTAGTCCATGTAACACGCTCTCTTGAATATGAACTTGACTCTAAGATGGTTAGATGCCTATATTTTTTTAGCAGATAAGCACTTTAAGAGGATGTTTGGGATTGCTTATTCAAGTGCTTATATGTCTAGTTTTAGAAGATAATTAGTTTTCAGTGCTTGGGTCAGTTTATTTTAGTGGACGCGCACTTAAAATAAGCAGGTAACAAAAAGCAGATAAACAGTTACAAATAAGAGATCCAAACACCCCGAAAAATATGGCAGTCTTATATGCTGAGAAATATATATTGTTGGTATGATAATATTACATTACTGACTTATACAAATAAGATTTATAAATGTGTGGAGCATGTACCCTTGGGATTAGTTTGGATAAGCTGAGAACATGGAGATGGTCTAACCAGAATAGAACCCCCGCTAACATCAGAACACTTCCATGGAGCATATTTTGAACCGATAGTCCTGTGAAGATTGATGTTAGATAGACAAATATCCGTGAAGGGTGAGTTCTTTAGACCTTGTATCAGACCCGCCTGCATGACTTTTTTGCCCCGTATGTTTTTGATCCTCACGTGCTTTAGAACTGGTAGAGCATTTGGGTTGTAGTTATTGTCAGGATGGTCACCAACATCAGAAGCCATTTTGATTCCCTTGCGAACATTCACCATGTAAACGTCGGAAACAGTGATGTTTCTTATGATTCCACCCCTACCGATGTTTGTTTTCAAGTGGATTCCTACTCCCATGTTTCTAAGAGTTATATGCTCAGCTAGTACATTATATACTCCACCAGATGTTTCACTTCCAACTGCGATTCCTGCAAAGGGACATGATCCTGTGATTCTGCGGATTGTGATATCGTTGCTAGGACGACCATAGGCAATCCCGTACTCATCCCAGCCACTTTTTACTGCTATTAGGTCATCTCCTGTGGAGATGTAGGAGTCTTCAATGCAAACATGGGAACTTGAATCTGCAGCAATGGAAAAAAGTCAGTGATTCTGAGTTTAGCACAGATGTTTGGACATAAACAATTTCCATTCACATAAGTCTTCGACTCTACAAGTAAATAAATGCTTTAAAATTGATGGATGTTTTTTTGGGTCCTACTGTCCTAGTATTCTGTTAGTTTAGCGAAATCGAAGATACTTTTAAACTGAATTTTGACAAACAGTAACATTTTTAGCTTTCCTAAACCCTGTAAGAAAACGTTCATATTCACAAATGACATCTCTTCTGCACAAGATAATATCTACCCTTGCGAAAAGTAGTGAAGTATGATTTGTGTTCACGATTAGTCTGTGATTCCATCATACTGCATACCTGGATCAATTCCGTCTGTGTTGGGCGAGTCAGGTGGAGCCAATATGGTGACATGATGAATAACAACATGGCTGTTTATAAAGAAAGAAAGGTAAGGTTATGTTAGTAAGTAGCGCATACATCTATAATTACATGAGGTTGTTTCTTGAAGCTTCCTGTGGAAGCACAGATACATTTTTATAAGTTCCTAAATGTTCTGTTAAAAAACATTAGGCTGGGACAGTACCTGCAGTATACAGGATGAATATTCCAAAATGGCGAGTTCTTGAAAATCACATTAGAGATTATAATGTTTCTAGAGTCCTTGAATTCGATAAGATTTGGTCTAGTGAATTGCAATGTTCTCTGCCTCCACATGTTCCACCAAACCCCACCTTGGCCATCGATTGTTCCCTTCTCACCTAAGAAAACAGTCAATCATGTTAAAAGAAAATGCAGATGGAGATCGATAAGTTATGAGTGCATTTGAAGTATAGGCATTACTTCATACCAGTAATAATTACATCATGGACATTTTCTCCATGGATGAAGCTCATATATCTTCCTCCAGGACGCTCTCGCCCTCTTCCATATGAAGGCAGGGGAGCAATTAAAGGCCAGTTTGCAGTGTTCTGAATCATAAATAATGAAATAGCATATTGTCACACCAATCATTACAGAAGAAACTAAGTTATTTCTTGGTCTTAAGCCTAAACCATACAGAAGAAACTAAGTTATTATTCTTGGTCTTAAGCCTAAACCATACAGAAGAAACTAAGTTATTATCCTTCGTCTTGAGCCTAAATGGAAGCAAATTTATGTATGTGTCTCTAATTTGATTCATGTTTTTACTGTTATCTAAACAAGAATACTTCTGTCAAGCTTGAAAAATTGCTCACTGTTCTAGTAAAATTGAAATTAGAAATCTTACTACTACCATCAAACTTATTAGAATAGTTAGAAGTTTAAATGTAACGTAAATGATAGGCAAAATTTGCACCGTCCAAATTAAAAAACGGACTCGTTCCTAGGCAAGCTGAATATTATAAGTTTCGCATGGGGACAATCATTTTCTTTGATCATTGTTGAAAACTATGTAATATTATATGCTACACACATTTTACCAAATTTTGTTACTGATTTGTTTTATATAGCTGTCAAAAATGTATGTTCTCCAACAATATGCACATGGTATGAGGTTCCATATGCTTTTATCTCATCCTTTATCCCAAAATATTTAAGTTCTCTCATCTACCTTTTTTGCTACGACTCCACAATGGTCTAAAGTAGAAAAGCATTATTCTTCACACGCAACGACTTCTTTTCTTACCAACACGTTATCAAAAATATCAAGCTTACTATAACTTGCAAAGACATAAAACTTATACTTTGGCATGTCTCAGCATTTTAAGTTTGGCACTGACTCAGCTTAACTTGTATTAGTTTGAAATCGGATATTCTTTTTGAAGGCAATTTGGAATCGAATACTAAGATGGCATTATTTTCATTTACGTTTCTCTACTTTCAGTTCTTATCTCATACGAGTATTTAGTAAATAGCAAAAGAGACCTATAAATAGGACCTAAACAGAACCTCACAAAATTAGTACTGATGCATTTGTTAGTGGAATAACTGATATCTAAGAGGGTGTTTGGGATTAGTGGAATAATTGATTTTTCAAAACTAACCGACAGCATAAATCGACAAAAATATACATCTATCTAAACAATGCACATAAAATCCATAACGCAGAGTAACTCAAGAATACCTGAGTAGCTTTAATAACAGCACCTTTCGCCAAATACAAAGTCATATGACTCGTAAGATTAAAACTCTCAGTTAAATAAACACCTTTTGGCACATACAACAAAGTCCCTCCTCTCCTCTTCAAATGCTTAATCCAATAAACTGCCTCATTAAACATTTTCGTATTCAATGTCCTCCCATCTCCAACTCCACCAAAATCTTTTATCGATATCTTATCATTCCTATACACCATAGGTACGATTCCTGAACATGTAACCACTCCAGCAGATACCACACAACACTTCATGATCACTACTAATGCTACACCAATGCATGCTAACATGTTCAAAACACATTGATGCACCATTGTTTATGTTGGTACTTCAGAAGTGTTTATGAGAACTTGTACTTATGTTAGTTGCTTGTGAATGTGTGTGTGTCAGAGGGTTAGTCTGTGAGAGAGAGTGTGCTAGATGGGTGAGAAGCTAGACACATGTGCATGGGTTTATGTTGGTGACTTTCGTACGCACCATATATTTTCTGTTATCAGTAGTAACGGGTAGATTTTGGATTATAGTATTTTCTATCACACCATATATTAATGGTTTATGTTTGTATTGTGGAATCAAAAAACGTGTCATGTCTCCTCGTATCTTTTTTGAGTTTTGTATGGGATAAAAAATATGCAACTTAATTTTATAGCCATGTGTTCGGATTGAGTTTTCTAACCCGCCAACCTGTCAACCCGAACTGAATTGCCACCCACATCTCTCGTCAAAAGGTTGATAACTAGCATTGAATGGTTAATTTATTCATGCAAAAGGTTGATTGTTGGGTCACTGAAATTACCCAAGCTTTCCTTAACTAGGATTTGAACATAAAATAACCTAAGTGTTAGACTTCCTTAAACATAATCAAGTCACTGAGTGAACAGTCACTCAGTGAGTCATCTTCAGGATGCTTAGAACAAGCCTAACGAAGAAAGATTTTCCATTCAGTGAGGCGGACTCTCAGTGAGTGACATCTAAGCCAAAGAAAAAGATGATGGATTCAGTGAGTGATGACAATAGCTCACTAAATCTCCAAGTCTCCTCACCAACTATGAAGACTGAAGAAAGCTACCTGAACACTGAAGAATAGGCGGGATTGGGAGGGAAAGTTTGAACTGTTCTAATAAAGTGCTTTATCACTTTATAAGTCAAACTTTCCTTATTTGGCTACAATTCAGCCTATGTCTAAAAAGGTTATCTGTCTTCTAACCCAATATGGGTTGCTTTCAACAGTAAACAAGATCTTCTAAAGATTTATCTTATGAAGTCTTTAATCCATTGGACAATAGTATGTATCATACTTATGTATAAATAGGATCATAAAGAGGAGAAAAGGTTAAGTTTGTGTAATTAATGCTTAGACATTCACAAACCCTTTTCTCCTCCAAAGAACATACTTGTACT
>LBNU01003425.1:87932-104285 GCA_014162995.1 Artemisia annua
CTTTATAAGTCAAACTTTCCTTATTTGGCTACAATTCAGCCTATGTCTAAAAAGGTTATCTGTCTTCTAACCCAATATGGGTTGCTTTCAACAGTAAACAAGATCTTCTAAAGATTTATCTTATGAAGTCTTTAATCCATTGGACAATAGTATGTATCATACTTATGTATAAATAGGATCATAAAGAGGAGAAAAGGTTAAGTTTGTGTAATTAATGCTTAGACATTCACAAACCCTTTTCTCCTCCAAAGAACATACTTGTACTCGAGATAGCTCGATTGTACCTTAGTTGTCACTTAAGCATAGCTTAAGTTTAGTGAGGAGAAACACACCATACTTGTCGTTTCAATCCCAAGTGTTTATTCCGCAAACACTTGGGTATAATTCTTTGATTCATTTCTAATAAGAATTAAACGTTGAAAATTACCTTGTGTTTTGATTTACGTTTTACTCTTATATCTTGTTTTTATCAAAGAACTTCATTACATCATTATACCGTAATACACGTTTAGATTTACTTCATAGTTAACTTAACCGGGTAAACGGGAACCAACATTGATAACTAGTGTTGCTTACTGACCCACATCTCACCTGAAGGACAATACATAGAAGGCAAACTTGAGACTAACTCGGAGTCATTCAGGAGAGTTTCCGCCCGCTTTTGTTGCATCTTGCATACTCGGTTATTCACATACCACCTCGAATGACGGACTGACCAAAACGCAAAAAGACCACTTGATAAATGAAGTATAACTCGAAATAAAGTTCAACAACAACTGAATATTCTTTACAAGAAGAAATTTGCAAAACTTCCTACACTAGTTATTCATATTCACAAAAACGCAATACTGCAGCTTCTTAAATGCCCCCAAGCATTTGTTCAGGGCACAGACAAAGAGATTTGACAATGAAATTCAAACATAATTGCTCACAAAGAGGAATGAAATTTACGAAACACAATCGTAGTTTTTTGTCCATTTAGGAAGAAAGTCTCTACTGCTATATGCACAAAGATGGAAGATTTCCCAGTCTACTACTAATCTCTGTTTCCACTAAAATCACACTCCAACTATGGATTCCGTTCTGTCTTGCACAGCCAAACGCTCTGAGACATCAGCCAACGACTTAAGATTGCACTTGATCAGTGCCTCCACAAAGTAGCATGTCTCGTCTTTTGTGTTGCCTTCTGGTACATCCACCACAAATGACTCGATTACCAAAGTTCCTGGTCTCCCGTCAATAATCTCTGGATGAAGGGTAATGACTGACGAGTAGTTCTGTTCAAATAAAAGCGAGTTTAAATCAGGAGTTACAAATTATAGAAACATCAGCATATATGTTTGTTGGAGCACGAGAAATACCCGGAGTCTGTGATCACCACCAACTATTCTCATGCCCAAGATATGCTCTTCTTCATCGAGAAGTTCCAACCTTTCCATACTCGTGGTAGCAGGAAGCCCAGATCGAACATTTACTTCTCTAACACTCCCAATTTCAAGGTGACCTTGCACATTACACCCACTGACAAAGGGTTTGTACTTCTGTGGTTGATCGAACCTCCTCACCAAAGACCATACCTTCGAAAAAAAGTAAAAACACTTTTTAGATCAATAATCATCAAATTTGTAGTTTTTTTATTTGTGTTTTCATTAATTAATTGACCCGCCCACTTTCTTATATCAAGTCGTTGCCTATTTACAATACAAGGTTAGTCAACACTCACCGTAACAGTCAGACTCTAAATATGCTTTTGTTTTATACTAGATTTAATCTATTTCTCCACCTTACTCGCAGATGGACCAAGTTAGCAATACAAATTAGTCTCAGCTACTTGAATCACCTCTCTTATTGGACTTTCATCCGAAGTTCATTCTCTCAGCTTGCAATTACAGCTGCAGCCATCAATCACGCTGATTATCAACATCCATCGCCAATTAATTCATCTACACAGTCCAACAGCAGTGAGCGTATCTCTAAGCTCAAGTGCTCAACTGCTCAAGACCACCAACTTTGGTTCACCTGAGTTGCCCAGGTGACACTGATACTGACACCCTTTGACCTGACCCACGCTCACCAATGATCGGTATACGTCTACCAGCAGTAACAAAGTGTTCATTAACGAGCTAGGCTGCAAGGGTTTGATGATCAAATAGGCTGGATATGGACAACAACAAGACCAGTGGCATAACTAGCTGAGTGTGGTGGTGAGAATGTCGTCTTCCTAAACAATGGTGGTTTGTTTACCTAAAAAAATAGTACTCTGTAATACACGAGGCTGTCTTTAAGGGATCATGTACCCATGATGACAGAGGGATCAAATGCTTAAGTAGAGGTCGTCATGTTAAATGACAAAAAGCTTAATGTTTCTTAGACAGTAGGCTAGACGTGGACAAAAAACATGTTTCCGAACATTGATATTATTTTGATAATTTTATTTGTAAAAGGCAAGTCACGTGAGCGTCCACAGTAACATATTACTTTCTCCTACTTCCCGTTTCTTAACTATTTCCCTAGGCTTGATAACTTATACCTCATCAAGGTTCTTATTCCAGCACAAAAGCATAATCCAGTACTACATCTTTTAATCAAACGGAGTTACAATTCCCCTTGTATACCATATATCCCCACAGAATCACATAATCCTTAGGATTCTTTTCACTTCCTAATAACGTAAGCTGTTTAGTCATTCTACAAGCAATAACATAACATCAATTCAGTAATACAGCATAAACATTAATACAGAACTCTACAATAATTATAAGCAGACAAGAACAATATCACATGTATTTTAAGACATCATGGTACAGTGCTATATTCAACTACACCAACTAAAACTAAATGGCCATTTTTGTCTTTTTGATAAGACCAGGAGACCGGGACCAGGGTAACTCTATTATCACTGATATACATCCAAAACCTTTAAAATTTGTCCTATACTCCTATGTATACTACCTCTGCCTTCCTCAACAATTTTGGCATATGCCATCCATTTTTATACTATTTAGATTTCTCTAGTACCAAGAAAGAGCCAAAAAATTCCTTCCTTAGTTCCCGGCTGCAGTTTTTTGGTTTTTCTCGGTATGGGAGGACACTTCTAAGTGGACCGTTAGTCATTTGGAGCATAAACTTACTATTGCCTTTCATATATTGTCCTTAGAGGTATTGTGGCTCAAGCCAAAGAGCCACATGTGTGCCACGTCATGTCACTTCAGCATTTCCCCTTTTCACTTCTCTTATCACTCACACATGAAAATACCCTCTCACTAGTCACTCAAGCCAAAACCCCACTTTTGGGACCCACCATACCCCCATTAAAACACAAAAAACCAATTAAAACAAAAACAAAACAAAACAAAAGAAACCCACTTTTGGCGCAAGCGAGTGGTTTCACTTGCACAATGGCGCAGGGGGAGGGGGAGGGGTATGGTGGCTTGGCTTTGTCTCAAGCCAAAGATATGCCACGTTGGTTTGGCATGGGTGAAGTGTTACCCCACCTTGCCGTCTTAATGTGGGCAACACACAAGTGGGTCCCGAGAGGTCACGGGACACTAATGGAATTTTGCTTCGTGGTGCTAATTTTTGTTTAAGATCCACATTTTTCCTAAATGTCCAAAAAAAAATATGTTTATAATCCTTGTTTATTTCATTTTTATCACCCGCATTTTCAAAAAAACCGTGCACCTGGTCAATTTGAGTCCCTATTCCACACTCGGTGAACCTATCAGCAATGAAATCATATACTTATCAAATTAACACCGGTACCAGCAATGAAAATACGCTTATAGATATCGCACAAGGCCTCAAAATATATAACTCTTTATATAGCTGTGGCCTCAAAATTCATTTCCAACATCAATATATTTTTAAATATCTGTTAAACTTTACAATATATTTTTAAAGTCATGTTTAGTTATCATATAAGCGATTTTGCACAGGGCCTCCGCTAGTCCAGCTACGAAACGAAACCACACATTAAACCTATGAAACTAAACACACATTATAACACACTTTTAAACTCTAACAAAACACAACCGAACAAACTTAAACAAACCATTCAAGAAACATATCATAACTAACAATAATAAGTAAGTACATAAAGATAAAAGGCTTACTCGATGAAGAGGGGCTTTGATATGTTTAACGAGAGAAGAAGTACACTGGTTGTCTTTAACAGACTCATGCTTATGATGTTTCCTTATGTATTCCTCGGTTATCGCCATCCCTACTTTTACTTACTTATTATGAATGGTGTGTAACCAAATTTAGTAACTCTTATGATCTTGTATATAAAAAAAAAGAAAAAAAGAAAAAAAGAAAAAAGTCGGTTGAGATTTCCAAGAACAATAATAATCACATCAAGTGGTAATTGGGTTTGGGTTTTTGTGTTTTGTGTTTTGTGTTTGTTTCTCATCCACATAGATGAACAACTACTATATTCATTCATGGTGATGGAGTATTATATTATTTATTAGTTTTTATGTATTTGTCAAGTCCCTCTACTATTCTTGGTAGTCTCTTTTTCACCCTTTAAGTATTAAACTAATCTGTTCTCGAGTTTTTTTTAAGAAGGAAAGAAAAGAAAATGAAAGAAAATGAAAATTTATTGTGTTTTTTAGTTTTTCTTGAACATAAAAGAAAGGAAAAAGGAAAGAAATGACGGAAACATTTTACTTCAAAAATATTCCGCATAAATATAGTTAGATTCGGACAGAAACCAAATTTGAGTATATAATGACAGATATAACCCTCAGTATTTATTCATATTCGACTCTTGTGATAAAATGAACATGTTTAAAAGGGTATAAATGTAATTATGTCTCTTTAATTTTCTTTTCTTCCTAACTCAAGAATACAACATTCTTTCGTTTTCTTTTATTTCATATCAACTCGATAACATGCAATAAAAAGTCAATTTCTTTCATTTTCCTTTATTTTTCTTCTCTTCTTTACCCATCATTTCTATCTCCGCCGAAAAAATAAATAAATAAATAAATAAATAAATAAACACCTCGAGAATGCATCATAATAGTAACGGTAACATTAGCATCACTTTTCAACATTCACTCTCACTACAAAACTTATTGCCAAAACTACCACGTAGATGTATCATTTTTAAACACAAACATACTACAAAATTTATTACCAAACATACACCAAGATGGTATGGTATGTGTAGCGGTGGTTAATGCGCGAAACAAGGTGGTTGACGCGTGGTGAATGCACCTCTATGAACGGTCTTAAGTTTTTCATATTACTATTTCAATTTATTACAAATTAGGTGTTCATTTTTAAATTATAATCAATTAAAATATTATAATATAAAAAGATGTTTGATTGGTTAACCGTAAAATATTTGTATTACTGTAAAATTGTACGTCACTCTTAAAATAGACATTTGTTTTGAGACGAGAAAGATATGATATTAATAGATGAAACAAATAGTTTTAGATAAGTATCATAAAAAATGTAGGAAGTTATAATAAATAACCTCAAACACTTTCTTTTAGTCAAAAGTTAAAGCTTGGCCTTGATGTTAAGTCAACTTTTTTTTAGCTGGGTCTATTAAAAAGAGAGTAGTGATAGAGAGACCTGACTCATGTGCCTAAACTTATGCTTAAAGCATTCATCATGTGACACATGAAACATGCATTGGAAAATTATGGGGAAACCTAATTGTATGCCTAACTTCATGCCTAAACTTATGTGGCATGATCTGTTAGCTTTTGAAAAAGTGGGTCCCTTGACTGCGGCCAACAGGATGATGCCACATAGGTTTAGGCATAAATTTAGCCACATGGTTTAGGCCTCCCAATCACCTCTCAACATGCATTTTCTCTCTCAACTTTTGATTTTGACACATGTCACGATCTTAAAGTTAGACATGTATTTACGCTTAAGTTTTAGTCATGCAATTTTGTTTAGACACTTATAAGTCATTACGACAAGACTAGAGGAAACAGTTTTGTTTTTGGAATTTTCATGCCAAACATCATATGTCAAGTCATTCGTAATTGTTTCCGTTCAA
Organism: Artemisia annua; assembly: GCA_014162995.1. Classification (NCBI taxonomy): domain Eukaryota; kingdom Viridiplantae; phylum Streptophyta; class Magnoliopsida; order Asterales; family Asteraceae; genus Artemisia; species Artemisia annua. The sequence goes on from LBNU01003425.1 coordinate 93,958, forward strand.
GATATGTGTTAATCTAAAACGTTTTTATTTCATGATTTGATGGATACCTTAATATAGTTTGTTTATGGCATTTAAAACTTATAATATGTTTGCTAGCTGTTTTGGGTATCTTCACGTTAATTAGTTTAGGATTTTGTGATTTTGTATTACCTAATTTATATATGCTTGAATTCCAACCTTGTTATATTATAAAGTCAAATTGTATTATTAAATTATTTGCATGTTAGGCCTACAAAACCATGATTTACGATATCCAACTATGTCTAATTTTCATGAATGATTTACTTGCTAAATCAATATTGTCTTTACAAATATTCATGTACTCGTATGGATGAAGTGTCGACAAATCCTGAGGATCTATTTGACGAGTGATGGATACTATGGGTGATCTATGTCCTGTTGAGACTTGGGATGAGATGAGGATGTTATTCGAGGATCAAGGAATTAGGATGTCAATGTTGCAAGTTCTTGTGACCGCCAGGTGTTACAAGCATTGCAAGCTTTGGATCTGGCTTCCGGTGTTGCTCGAAGCATAGTATCGGGTGTTACTAACTTCGAGGTTTTCTTGTTGGAACATGTTAAGATAAGCAAATCATTAGCCTCACAACGAGGACCCACCCATGACCAAGCTTTGGCGTAAGAATAAGTACCGGATTAGAGAATAAGTGAATATGAGTGAGAGAGGGTGTGTAGTAAATGATCACATTCAATGCTTACCAAGTAAAGTGGTTAAAGGGTATCTATAATCCTCTTTGACGTACTCTTTTATCTTACGGTAAATTTTGGTTTACAACTTTTATCAGACATTATAACAAAAGACAAAAGCAACGGATAGCATAGCAAGTCTAAAATGACTTTTGATTGCATTAGGGACAAGTAATAAGAGGTTTATGTTCTCTTTATAGACATAAGATATTACTAGGAACATGCTTATGTTATCTTTATTTCCAATTTTAGTTTTCTATTTCCTCAATGAGGGGCTAGAAGAATCATTTCCAACTAATGCAAGGGCAAGATGAAAAACTTTTGGCATACAAAATAGAAAAACAGAGAAAAAGGACAAAAGATGATGAATGAAGGGGGTAAAATTGTTTATACATAAGAATAGTATTATATGAGAACAAAGCAATCTAATTGGATAAGAAATGGAAGTTAAAAAGCAAAGTTGGATTTTAGTGTCAAGTACATTGAATTTGAGAGACTCTCTCTTTCCTATTTCCACTTTAAGGTTTTCTTTTCTTTTTCTTTTTCTATATTTATCCACTGTCTACAACCTCATGGTAACTTTTTGGACCCCCCTTATTTTGTCGTTTTCCGTGCCTTGAGTTATTGAAACTTGTACTATTTTTGTCCTTTATGCGATAAATTATTTACACGAACCAAATGTCACTGAGGTGGTGTTTGTTTGTTAAGGAGGTCTGAATCTGAATCTGAACCGCACATCTGAATTTGAGTCTGATGCGTAAATGTCTGAATCTGACCGCATCTGAACGGGAAAAAAAAACTCATGTTTGAACCGCACATTTGCTTGCTCGTACTAATTTTTTTTTGGTTTTTATTTGTGTCAGCAAGAGGCATTCAGACGCGTTAAGACACCCCTCTCAAGTCTTGACCATTAAGATCTAACTGCATCTGAACGCGTCTGAACGGAAAAAAAAAAACAAACGGTCTGAACGGCAAAATGTCTGACCGATTCAGACATTTTGCCCATTCAGAGGCTGTTAAGAGGCAAAAATAAAAAAACAAACACAGCCTAAATTTCATGGCTGATATATCTCTCTCTTAATTGTTCCTAGTTGTATGATTTTGTCTTGCCCTGTGATCGGTGTAAAAATGTAGTTACTGCAATTGGGTGAAACTGTAAATATCTTCTTAGATTAAAAATCTTTATTTTGTTCAAATTCAACATATTAGATTAAAAATCTTCATTTGAGCACGTTTATGAAGAATCTACTACTTTCTTGCGAGTTATCTGGAATGCGAAAGTTCCAAACAAAATCAAGTTGTTTTTGTGGCGTGCGTAGAAAAATTATCTTCCTACCATTAATAACTTACAAGCGCGAGGTCTTAATTTAGCATCGGTATACTGTACAAATTGTGATCAGGAAGGGGAAGATGTCATACACGTCCTATTTAATTGTCCATCAGCGAAGCAAGTTTGGGATCGATGCAAATTTGATAGGTTCCATGACACGGATGGAGCTGTTATATTAGATGATTTTTGCTAAGTGTTTTTGAATAAGTTTCCTATGGAATGGGAGAACTTTCTAATGATATTATGGGGCCTTTGGATCAGAAAAATAAACAATTTCATGGTCAAGTAAGCGAAAGAGAAACAAATGTTGAAGTCATGGCAAAACTTTTGCTTATGGATTACCATAAAGCGAATAAGCAGAATCTTTCAACAATACAAACTAAAGCTACAGTAAAGTGGACCAAACCGCAAGATGACAACATCAAGTTTAATTGTGATGCGTCATGGCAAAAAAGAGTCTGGCAATNTTTTTGAATAAGTTTCCTATGGAATGGGAGAACTTTCTAATGATATTATGGGGCCTTTGGATCAGAAAAATAAACAATTTCATGGTCAAGTAAGCGAAAGAGAAACAAATGTTGAAGTCATGGCAAAACTTTTGCTTATGGATTACCATAAAGCGAATAAGCAGAATCTTTCAACAATACAAACTAAAGCTACAGTAAAGTGGACCAAACCGCAAGATGACAACATCAAGTTTAATTGTGATGCGTCATGGCAAAAAAGAGTCTGGCAATGCTGGTTTTGGTTTTGTTGCTCGCAATGATCATGGGGATGTGCTTCTTTCAGGCGCTCGGGTAGAATGCTATGCAAGCTCTCCGTTGGAGGCCGAAGCTAAGTCGCTCTTATGGGCGATAAAACAAGCACATAATAAAGGTTATTCTAAGGTCATTTTTTAATCAGACTCTTTGTGCTTAGTTATTGCACTCCAAAGAGGTACTACTCTTCTTCAAATTGCGAGCATGTTTGCACAAATCGTTTCTACCTCATTAAGTTTTAGTTTATGTAATTGGTCTTTGTCAAAAAAGAGGAGAACAAGGTTGTGCATAGTATAGCTTCTTGGGCCTTGGAATGTAATAATGAGTTGCTCTTAGAAGGTAGCATTCCAAAATGTGCATGTATATGGGCAACTGATGATGTATTTTCTTCTAATCGAAAATTATAGCTATCCTTTTCAATCAAAAAAAAAAAAAAAAAAAAAAAAAAAATCCAAAGTTATAACTTATCTACTTTGTACTAATGTTTTCTATTTGTTTGTTTGATCAAGTATTAACAAAATGCAACATGAGTTGACTTTTAATTGTTATGTAAGTGTAATTATTTAACATGTCGCTTTTACTTTAATCAACTAAGTTTATATTTTAGACGTTGTGAACCATCTAGATTTATAAAGGATAGAACCTAGTCAAAACTCAAAAGTCTTTGTACCTATATATTAAGACAAGCACCTTGATTGGTATTTAACTAACCTTTTTATACATGCATCTTAATCATTATATTCTAATAATGTTCCATGACATATGCCATAAAACCACATATTTTGGTACTTCCACTTATTTCGTCATTGAACCTGAAAGGTGTAGTCTAGTAACGGGGTTCAAAATTTTCGAGAGGTCTCAAGTTTAATCCACGCGCATCAACTTTGAGGCCAGCTTTCAGGCAGCTATTCCCACAAATTCTCAAAGGTTCGCGCAATACAACTGAGAAAAGACTACGGGTTAAAGTTGCTCGTCGAACCAATACGTAGTGAATCGTGATAAGCCAGTGTAACTAATTTTTATTTTTTTTCATTTCTTAAAGTTAAAAAACGTTAACTATTGGGCTTTTAGTATGTTACTACAAGACCATAAGATTTTATTACGGGAAAATCGGCCCAGATCTAACTGGATCCATGGCCCATTTCTAAAATAAAAAGTTATATATTTTTATTTGTTTTGGCCTATGCTATATGTAATCAGTTCACTTTCATAACTAGTGAAATCATTTGCATCATGAAGCTGACCAATTTCGTATACATAGTTCTACAGTCAATGCTGCAAGAGTATGAAAAAAAAAAGCCAAGTATATTGTCTAATCCTAATTATTTCGTGTTTACACGGATGGATAGCGCATATACTTGATATGTTTCATGAGACTTTTATTGGTTTGTGTTTGTAGATGCATAATGAAATTTGGAATGATGTTTCTTCCACATGTTAGGCAGACAGATTGTAGACATGTTGCATAAAGGTTGAAGCATGTTCATGATCATGTATCGCTACGGTACTTTCCTTTTCATGTGACCTTCTTCATAACGCTAACTATAAGTTGCCAAATGCGTGGGTCGAAACAGGTTGGGTATGATAAAGCAATCTGTAAACATTTCATAGAAGTGAATAATGTTTTTGATTATGAATGGCCTATTGTTGGACTGAGTATGAGTTAATAGTTGAAGGATTACAAGTTTTAACATTTCTTAGTGTCATCTAGTTGGTAGGATAGATGCCAAATATTTCATTAGTAGAGGTCCTACTTCTCCTCTATCCCGCAGCACAAGCTCTATTGGATATGCTGCTCTAGCCTTAGCTAGAAAGCGAAATCTTTGTGTTAATCTTTCCAACGATTAACAGCTGGAATCTGCTGGCATTTACATGTGATAGGCATTTCCGAATCCATATGAGTCTTATTTGTGGGTATTAGACATTCAAATACGACATTAGGACCACAGTATTATATCAAATCTTATTTTCCGCATATTCAAGAGTACAAAAGAATAACTTAAGATGTGTGGCTAAGCATTTTCCCACACTGTACAAATTTTCAAATATAGGATAGCATAAGGGACCCGGCCCACAACTAAAAGAGTTCAGGCTAAGGGCAAACTGAAACATACACATGGATATACAGGCCTTCTGGTTGAAGGCTCTTCGTGCACTAGGATTCTTGTTTGCCTAAACGGCAAAACATTTGGTAGTAAAAGGCTAAAATTAATGTGGCTTTTATGTACTTAACATAACTAACAGGTGAATTTCCAAGCCTAGATTGTGCGGGCCGATAAATGCAGTTCTGGTGATCATGTGCCCGAAGTACTTATACCTTTGCATTTGTATTATGGTCAAAGTAAAGCCACTATAATATTGTAACAAGTTTGCCACTTCTGAGACAAATGTTCATACCATGTGACAACTTTTTTTTTTTTTTCAAATACCCGAAACCACATTTGGGGTTGTGAAATTTTTGCTGTCCACCCATCCATGCACCTGTAGGTTCACTTTGCTAGTTGGCTATATGCAAATTTGGGATTAGAACTCAAGAATTGTAAGGTATCATGAACTATTTTAGACCACTTGAGCAAAGTTAATCCATGCTGCGTATATTATGGTACGTATAATTTTTAGCTTCTGAGCCGTAACTTCCTAAGTGTAGCGTACCTCTCTTTTAACACGTGAAAGCACAAGTGTCTATCGTTGATACAGTAAAACCAAAACAATATAGTAAACAAGAAATTTTCTACAATAAACCTCAACATGTAATAGTAATATTAGCTCAACATAAATTCTGAATTTTATACGAGGAAAGACATCTAAGCGTTCCCATGCATAAAATTTGAAATCAGTACCCAAAACTAGTGCCTTAATTTATATCACAATTTGGATGATTCCGGCCTAAATTGGCTGCAGATAGTTAAAACCTCTTCTAGATAAGGTAAAAGAGGAAATTAAGCTTTGCGCATTACATCTCTTCTTAATTTGCTAAAACTTCCCAAATTAACTCTGGATCATACGAAGGCAAGCGTGCAAGTGAGCATCCTTCAAACTTCGACTCATTTGTAGCCGCCCCTGCCACCACCTTTGACTCACCCGAGACCGAACACTGTGAACCATCCCCCTTCCAGAACTCATCTTCAGACATACTTGGTGATGACATCACTTCATTTCCGACACAAGAAATCGAAGAAGAACATTCAGCTTTCATATCTTTTTCTCGTTCCTTGTCACAACCAATACTCTCACCTTCACTCTTCTTGTTCTTATTCTTCTTTCGGTTGGCTTTTTCTCTCCTCACTTTCTGACAAATAGCTTGAATCTTGCTATCAACAGCATTCTTAAGAGCATTTAGCCTCTGCGCATCCCCAATCAACCCCAACTGACTCAGGTCACCAACGTTTGGAAAATTCAACCTTGCATATTCACCTCGTAGCTTATAAGCCGCCCGATCATAAGCATAAGCAGCCGCCTCAGCCGTCTCATACGTCCCCAACCAAACCCTCATTCTATTCTGAGGTAGTCTGATCTCAGCCACCCATTTTCCCCAATGCCTTTGCCTCACTCCTCTATAAAGCTTCTTCTTATAAGGATTACTACAATAATCCGAAAACCGAGATGGCCCTTTTGCGCTTGTTATAGGTGAATTCAACATCCCACTTTTTATTTTTCCCATGTTTTGCTCAGAGAATTTCTGGAGCATATCTCTTTGTTTGAGATAAACCGAAGAGCCTAGAGATTGATGAACGGAGTTAGAGGTTATTGACGACGATGAACAATGAGTGAAGATTGAATCTAAGGTGTTTATACCATTACCACCACATATTATTAGATTAGACAAAGAAGATCCTATGACATTGTATGGATTGTTTTCTTGCATGATGAGCACTTTCGACGCTAGCAAAATAAAAACTAGAAACAGGGGAAAAACAGAGGAAACAGAGCACTTTTCTCAATAGATCAAGCAGTTCTACAGTAATCTAACCAAAGGGTATATAAAAATGACACTTTTCTTTGTTTTTTGCAGAAGAAAAGAAGAGGTTTTTGACTCTTATGTGAATTGGGAACCAAAGAAAATTATCCAGGTTTGATATTTCTGCTGATTTGGTTTCTTGTTGGTCTATTTATAGCTGCAAAACCTTAAGATTTTTAATGGTCCCTTCACTCGAGTTATGTGAAATGACGTTCTTGCCCGTGACACTTGTCTATGCTATTCAAAACCCAAGAGGGTACTAATGTCTATAATTTCGTTACAAATGGTTCAAACATTTTCTATACATAAAGAACATTACAATTTAGGGTACACGGAAATGTATTAAATTTGTCAATTTTTGTAGTTCTGTGTAGCCTATTATATTTTTTGTAATTCATGTAGTCTACTTTTGAATTCGGTGTGTTCCGTGTATCGGGTGACCAGTTGTGTGTATTATTTGACGAATATACCCCTCCACAATTAAATAAGAGTGTGTAAATTGAAAGGTGAAATGGTCAAATAGTACACACAACTAGTCATCCAATACAACTGAATTCAAAAGTTGACTTCATAGATTTGCAAAAAGGGTTTTCCTAACTTGTACCCTAGGGCACAAGTTAAGCACACCAAAAGTATCGTGGGACCCACGAAAAAGGACATAGGAATTCACACACACACACACACACACACACACACACACACAAAAAAAAAAAAAAAAAAAAAAAAAAAAAAAAAAAAAAAAAAAAAAAAACTTTTCTGTACTTTTGTATGGGTCCCTGAGTAATTTTATGTACTTTTTTGTGTGTTTAACTTGTGCCCAAAGGCACAAGTTAGAAGAAAAACCCTTTACGCGAATTAAATTGCTACTTTGGAAGTCATGGCTTGAGATCTCGTTTGGCCTTGTAAATCTATGAAAAGTTAAGTTCAAACAAGAAGAAATTATAATCAACTTATTCACTTCTTAACGATATATGCAATGTAATTTACTACTAGTTTTCTATCAACCATTTCATACACAAAACTTGCTTCCTTCAGTAAGAAACGGCTTGTTGCATTTTTATATAGTTTGAGTAAAAAAAGTCAATATGATCATCTCAAAGCCAAAAAGTATATCTTTGGATTCACACGTTGAGTCTCAATTGGCCTTATTTTTTAGTTGTGCAAAAAAGTGAAGTTTTAACTCTTGTTGGTAGGAAGATTGTAAGATACTTTTTACTTCTTCTTCTTAGTTAATAATTGCAATGTCAATGAGAAAAGTGCCACGCGTTGTTGTGGTCTCATTTTGCTTTTATCATAGGGTGGTATGGGTCTTCTCCAGGAGAAATTTGCTTCCACTCCTTTTTTTCATCAATCTTTTTTCTAAAGCTGACATAAATTCAATGTAAAGACACTCAAATTATGTTTTCCAGCAATGCACAAATCTAAATGGTTGAGGTATAATTCCACATTGTTTGATTCGTACTAGTAAAAGTTTCCGTTCCATAGGAGATTCGCTACTTTTGATGCTTGTAAACGCGTTTATAGGTTTGGCATTTTGATACGTACGTGTCGTTGATTGTCTGGAAACGTAACATCCGTTTGGTAGTGTTAGAAAGATGCTTGTAATTTTGTTCCTCATTAGAACATTGGTTCTTAATAAACTTGGGCTAATTTATAGGTAACTTCTAAACCATGTTTTAGGAAGGATGGCATGTAATTTAAAAGATTGTCATCAAAGTTATAGTGAGTTCTATTGTCTAAACTAATCCTCAACCGAAACAAGATTGCCGAGTTGTTTCATGTAAGCTTGGTAAGATACATAAATTGTCTTACAATTAGTTGTGGGATTAGTTTGCTTGTTTGTTAGTATATCTTATGGGTCTCACTTATATGCTGCAAAGTGCAAATAGAATTAGTAGATAATAACTCATATAAGAAATTGACTAAAGAATCCTTAAATGGAAGAATTTATACACAAGGGCAACTAATTATTTCTAGAAAAATGCAACCTAATCTAGACAGAACACATGGTATTGGAGCTATGTTTCAATAGCTAAACCAAACCTTAAAGCATGGAAACAAAGATGATGGTTAGAAGAGCTTGTGTAACAAATCATGGATTTTCAACACCCCACTTTCATGGTAGTTAATAAAAACCATACTTCAACTTTCACAAAAATGTGGAGACAAAAGAAATTAAGAAGTTTGAAAACGAAACCACGAAGTACTTAAAGATCCTCCAATCATTAATTACCTCTAATGGTTTTGTATGAAACTCGTTTAAAGAACCCGTTTCGATGAAACATTACATGATATAAAGAACAAGATAAACAAGATCATAAAATTTTGATTTCAGCTCATGTGCTTCCTAATTCTTGTAAGGTTTACATACATTAGCTTTGTTTAAAATTAAAGTATGACTTAGATGTTAGCATTGAAGCTATTTAAAGGAAGATATAAATGATATTAATAGAAGATGATGATAGGATACAAATTAGCTTAACCCCACATGTAAAACCTTAGGATTTTAAGTGAAAAACTTAGTTAGTTCCGGGGTACGGTACTTTCTCAATCTAGACGGACACTCTCTTGGGTTGCTTCGTCAACTAGAACATTGTCTTTCACAAATTACTCTTGGGGCGAGGCACGGAAGCCTGTGAACATTATCGGTTATCAACGTTTTGCGAAATTATAATTGAGGATAGGCGACATTAAATCCAAAAAGTAGAGTGGTGATGGGTGAATTGGAAAGAAAGAAAAAAGACAGGCTAGGGGTGGTCCTTCATCCATGTGAAATCCTAAAGTCAAACCATCCACCTTTCACCTTTACATCTCTTTCCTTCCATGCTTTCATTTTCTTGTGCATGTGTATCTATCTATCTTTCCATGAGTAATATTATCTCCAATCCAACATGGATCTAAAATTCATATGGCCTGTCTATGAACAAATACATAGACATTCAATGATATTTTTTAGCATATTTTGAGACACATTTGTCATTTTTTTTTTTAGGTAAAGGGGAGTAATCCTGCACCCTGGTAAATATATTAACCAAAAAACTTTTAAGTACAATGGATATGGGTGAAGTCCCACATCTCAGCCCGTTACATAGGCTAAAAGCTTACATAACAAGATACTTCCTAATTTCCTAAAAACTAGAAATCAAACCAAACTCAATGATAACAAGAGACAACGAAATGAATTACTTCCTAGGGCCTTGAAGCTTGGTACGGCATACATGGCATTAAAACATCCAAATTAACCGGGAAGATTCTACACCTGGTTCGCATAATCATCATAGTCATCCATACTCTTGTTCAAACCTCTTGCCCCCCACCAAAAAGATTAGGCAGACTCCATCAAATGGGTTGGCAACCTCGTCTTCAGAACAGACACCACATTTTTCCCACCTTAGAAAATGGGTTTCCCCTCTTAAGCAGAGGTCGACGGGAAGGAATGACCATTATCATCCACAAGGTTGGCTCTACCATCAATAAGTAACTTTTCAAGCCCTTTCCAAATTTTTTCAACAATAGGAGTAGAACCCTTACTCAAATCTTCTCATTAATCCATAGTATACCTGCCTCTTATTAGACT